>VMDO01001739.1:168016-193631 GCA_007922755.1 Pedetes capensis
AAAAAAAAAAAAAAAAAAAAAAAGAAAAAAGAAAAAGAAAAAAAATCAATTGGCTACAGGTGTATGTGTTTATTTCTGGACTCTCAATTCTGTTCCATGTGTCTATATGTCTGTCTTTACACCAGTGCCATGCTGTTTTGAGTCCAAAAGCTTTGGATTAACTTTTGAAATTGGGAAGTATGATTCCTCTAACCTTATTTTTCTTTTTAAAGAGTTTCTTGGTTATTTGATGCCTCTTGCAATTTCATTTGAATTGAAAGATTGGTTTTCCCGTTTCTGTGGGTCATTTTTCTTGATTGCTGAGTACGGTTGTGTTGTATGGATTTAAGCAGTTGGTTTATCCTATTGAGTATGTCCTCCTGTTGATAGAGGATGAGTAAGTACCGTACATGGATTCTGTTCATCAGTCTGTTTTCTTTCTCCCATTTATTTGGTACTCAGGGCTTTTGTTTTTGTCAGGCTCCACCATGAATGAATTTATTTTCAAAGGCACCTATTGTTAAGGAACCAGTGGCTTTTTGGCCATGACTTTTCCATTATAGCTTTAGAAAATGGTGCATTTTCAAAGCATAATAGTCTGTGTTCCTGACTTGTATGTGTTTTATCAAGAAAAATCAAATAAAACTGTTTTGCAAGTAATTTACTCTCTTTCTTCACAGGTGCCCTTTTTATCTCCTTTGGAAGGTCATATTTATTTAAAAATAAATTGTCAAGTGAATTCAAGTGTTGAAGAAAAAGGTTTTCTGGTAAGCAACATCATTTAATGTTTATCATCTTGCTATTTTGTAAAGTGTAGACGTGGCATCCTATAGCAATAAAAGTCTGTGTGATTTAGTGATAAACTAGTTCAGTAAAAACTGGTTTCATGTCCTCTAAATGCCACTTGCTGTGCTAGTGCTATAATATAATAGGCCACAAAAAATAATGCATGAGCTCAGGAGGAGCTTTTAATTTAGTAGGAAGAAGAAAGGGAACAGGCAGGCACGTTACAGTACCATATTTGTAGAGACAGAGGGCATAGGTGTGAATGGGTGGGACCTTGCCTTGACTGGGGTGGGCAGATTAAAGGAAGCCACTGGAAGAACTGCTGAGTAGGCCTGCCAGGGAGAAAGGAGAGAAGTGCTTTAGATAAGTGGACATGCCCAGTGGACTGGACGTCCCTTCCCTTTCTCACTCCCACTCAAAGAAAAGGAAGATGCTGCTCTCAGAGTGGCGGGGGTTGGAGGCTAGCTAGGGCTTAGCATTGGGGTGAAGGGGGCCGGGAGCAAGGAGGCTGGCCATGGAGGAGAATAGGGTTATGGGAAATGAGCCAAGTGTTCAAGGGTTTTTTTTTTAAAGAACTTGCACTTTATTCTAAAGCCCATGGGTTACTATTATAGTATTTTAAGCAAAAGAAAACATTAAATTTGGGATTTAGAAAAATCATTTTGAGTGCCATATGGATGGATTAGAGAGTGGCAGCTTTGCAAGACTAGTTAGGAGCCTGAGTCATCCACGTGAGAGATGGGCTGGAGAGCAGGTCCTGCGTGGAGAGGCGGAGAAGGAAGACAGGCAGACCCTCGCCATCTGCTGTAGAGATAGGGAAAGCAGAGGCGGATGAAGCCCAGATCCCTGTCTTGCACAGCCTGGGTGGCTGGGATGCTACTGAGAAAAGAGACCTTGGGGGAAGACCAGGTGTACTTCTGCCCTCACATGGACTGGGGAGAGGTGTGCTCTCCCCCAACATTTTATTGTGAAAAATGCCAAAGAAACAGCAATGTTGGCAGCGATTTACAGTGGACACCCATCTATTCACCATGTGGAATATGGCCAACGTGTCACATTTTTACCACCCTAGCTTTATCACACACCTACTATCTAGCCAGCCTCCAGCCATTACTCAATCTCTCTTATCTTTATGGAAGGATTTTAAAGTCTATTGTAGACATTAACCATTTGCTGCTAAAACTTAAGTACACATTCCTCAAATTTTGCCAAATGCATACGTGTCTGTGACCCAGATTTCCATTAACATGTGGACTATTATCATATCCCAGGAAGTCCCTTTATGCCCCTTTGCAGTCAATTCCCCCTCAAAGTGGGAAGTTTTAATGAGTGAGGTTTTAAACAATTTGAACTTTAGATGGCTAGGGCCATGTTTCGAAGGTTTGAGTTTGGAACCTAAGGTAGAGATTTGAGATAAAGATTTGGATGCCTGTAGCACAGCCATAGTGATGGAAGCCCAGGGCAAGTGAGTGAAGCCAGTCAGGAGGAACACTAGACAGGCCAAAGGAGAGAAGTCCTGAGAAGAGGCTGTCAGGAAGGAAATGGGGAGTTTAATGGGATGGTTGTTGAGTGAAGAATGATTGAAGGAGAGAAGGTCAGGTTAGATCAGGATCTTAGCAGGACCTATTCCAGCCGTGGCCCAGCGGAAGCTGGACTGCAGGTGGTTACAGAGCTGGTGGGAGGTGAGGAGGGAGAGCAGAAGTGACTCTGAGAAACTGTGGCTGAAAGGGGTAAACAGGAAAGAATCGATTCTTGGAGTCTAGAGGGAAAAAGGATTTTATCCACATTTTTTAACATGAAAGAAATTTGAGTAGCTTTAAATGCAAACTTACAGCTTTAACAGGGCCAAAGAGGTGGAAAGTAGAGGCAACGGGAAACCTTAACTAGAGTAATTCATGGAGGAAGGTTGTGAGAGGGTAAGAAAAGAACCCAACCCGTAGTTCATAGGCTTGGTCTATAGAGTTATGCTTTTCCCAGGCTCAGAGAAGGGTATTTGTGTAGAATGAATGCATAGAAGATTGTGGGTAGGGTGAAAATCTAATTGGTTTTGTCTATGATGAAAGCATTTGAATGATACAAGGGCTGTTAGAAATCAGTTTGAAGTTGCTGTCAATGGGTACAGAAAGATGAGCTGATTATTAGAAAAGCCCCATGTAGCCTGGGTAAGTCAGACTTCTGATGGATACTAGGAACACATTCTTTTCCTTGCTTGTTAGCTTTTTTCACATTTAAGGCCAGCAGGTGGCACCAGATATTCTTGGAAGGGTGGTTTCTTGTTATTTTTAAAAATGAATTTCTGACTTGAAAGCTATGTTTACCTATTGACCTTTTAATGTAAATATTTTCATATTTTATTATAGGCTTTTAGCAACTGATTGGTTCTGTTGTGGTAGCTAGATCATTTGCATATGATGCTTGACCTATTTAGTGTTTGAACTGTGCTCTTAACCCAGGCTTATTTTATCCCCACTCACAATAATATAGTAAGAAAGAGCTCAGGACGCCTTCACATGACTTCTGCTCCTGTCAAAACAATGCATTTTAATTATCCCAGCCCTCTATTAGAAACAGGCATTCTAATTGAAATGAAAACCGTTTGGTTCAATTTCCCTTCCTGCTCTGCCAGGATGCCCATATCCAGAGAGTCTGGTACCTGGCTCTTAAGTGGTACTGGTCTAGGTTGGCCTTGACTGACGAGCCACAGAAGGGCATCCTGGCCAGGCAGCTCCAAGTTTCCAGCTCTGCCTTATGATATAATTTCCCTTGGCCCTCAGTTTCTTCACCTGTAAAGCTAAAAAAGCTGCCCTTATTCCTCTCTGATTATAGTAGGATGTAACAGTAACTGGAGCTGGGGTGTAGCTCAGTTGGTAGAGTGCTGCTTTGCACTGTCTTAGGACCTGGGTTCAATCCCCAGCACTGCAAAAATGGGAGGAGGACTTGGCGATCCATTCTCAAAGCAATCTCGAAACAATCAGCCATTTAAAAACCTATGAGGGTTACTATGAGTCCAACTTGACTCGATGGCACCTAACAACAGCAACAACAACAGTAACTGGTGTTATTCTTACCCATTAAAGTTTTCCTTGTCTTTTAATTATCTTGCTGAGGTGAGAGGTGAAAATAGACACAAGAAGGAGCTGGTGAGTCATCTGTACTAACTTTTGTGCTTGAAGTTGAAATTTCAAGATTCTTTTCTTTCTTCCTTGGCTATGAACAATGTTGCCCAAAAAACACACATATTGGGGCAAAGGAGGTGCTAAGGAAGGAAAAAAAACATGCAAGAGGAAATATGATTGGAGTATGCTAATTAATTAAGCTAATAAATTTGAGATTCCATTCAATGATGGAAACATCCTCTCACACAAAGTGAATTTTTCCTCTATGGCTGGAGATTATACTCCTAGTTCAAGCCACCTAGTCAAAAATTAGTGAATTGAGAGGAGTGTATACTCTATTATAGTTGGTCACTGAGGAGGCTGAGGCAGGAGGATCACAAATTTGAGGCCATAGACAACCAAGATAACTTAGCAAGAAGCTGTTTCAAAATAAAAGTAAAAAGTGGGCTAAAGGTGCAGCTTACAAAGCACGCATGAAGCCCTGGGTTTAACTCCTCAGTAATGCAATAAAAACAAAACAAAATAATATTAGTTTATCAGTATTAACTAACCAATGAAAAGGTAAAGTTGTGATTTAAGGGTGCAAAATGCATTGTGTAGTCAAACACAAACATGCCTTTGGATTATCTGCATCAGGGGACGGCATAGTGTGGGTCACTGACTATCTTTATAGGCTTCTTTTTTCCTCTTTTCTTCTCCCATACTGAGGCTTGAACCCAGGGCCTCATGTGTGCTAGGCAAGTGCTCTACCACTGAGCTGTACCCACCCCTCCCCCATTTGTTTTATTTCTTATTTTGAGAGCAAATCTGACTAAGTTGCACAGGCTGCCTCTGTCCTCAAACTCATGATCCTGTCTCAGACTTGTAAACTCCTGCCTCGGCCCCCTGAGTCACTGGGATTACAGGCATACACCACAGCACCTGGTTTATAGACTTCTAAGACACAGGCTTGTCTGTGTACTTAGTGTCTGGCTGGTTTTGTGCTACAGCAGGAAAGCTGAATGTTTATAACAGAGGCCATATGGGCCACAAAGTCTGAAATATTTATTTACTCTCTGGGCCTTTTACAGAAAAAAGGTTGCCAACTTCTGATCTACAACACTGTGACATTTTTTCTTTGCTTAGATCTTTAACATAAAAAGTTCCTTAAGGAAAATTTTAAAATGAAAAGCGAAGGCTTTGTGTAAATTATGGCTCTGCTGTGACTATAACTAAAAAAATAGTAGAGAAAACCCCTCCAGCTTCTACTTAGATTGTTTATGTGGAAGAACTTCTTTGGAAAAAAATATTTATTACCTATTCCGGAGTCCTGTCTATAACCGACAGTACTATTTCACCTACCCACAGAATGTCACTTGCATTCTGAAGGCCTGAGCTGGCCAAAGGCCTAACTACAGGAAGATTCTATTTATGTGGGTGTTTGATAGCTAGGCAGTGGAACTGGAGTTCTGGTGATTTATCATGGTAATCCATTGAGGCCTATTTTCATGAATTGATTCCTTTTGAATTCTATTAGAAAATCTGTTCTCCTGAAAAATTGAATGCCAGTCTTCTAGTGAAGATACATGCTAATTTCATATTCTAGGATTAGTTCTTTGTCATTTTTAAAGGTATGATACTCTCATATCTTTTTCCTTCCAATAAGTGAGGCTCTTCCCTCTTGTTTAAGGAGCTCCTAGTTAGGGATTCCATGCTTTTGAAAAGTCTGAAATTAGGTAGAGATATTTATTTGGAGCTATTATCTGGGCTTTCTTAAATGCTTGTAGATATGTTGAAGTAAAATTCTGATATGAACAATCAGCAGTTTCCATTACTAAAGTAAAAGACATAATAAATATTGTGCAAATAGATTTTGACATGAAATATGACAATATATGGAAGTTTAACGTACAGAATCAGGCCTTTATTATTAGGACATTCTCCTTAAGTTTCTGAAGCCAGCATTTCAATTGACTTTTCCAGACCATATTTGAAGATGTTAGTGGTTTTGGTGCCTGGCATCGAAGATGGTGTGTCCTTTCTGGAAACTGTATCTCTTACTGGACTTATCCAGATGATGAAAGGCGAAAGGTAATTTATTAATGGAGGGATGAATATGACCAAAGTATATTATGTACATGTATGAATATGTCATAATGAAACCCATTATTTTATACAGTTAATTTACACTAAGAACAAAAGAAGAAAAAAGAAGATAATTCATATAATACTAGTCAGTGGTAAAGGTCTGATACACTATAATGCAAGTGTTCCCTCTGCCCCCACCCTTTGCATTAAAAATCTTCCTGCAGCATGCCTGCATGTGTGTGTGTGAATTTTATATCCTGTCAGTTCTTTATGATTTAACCACTCTTTTAATATATCCTAAGGTGTATATTTTTTCTTCTTTTCTCTTGGAATGTTTCATTGTATTTTTGTTGACATTTTGTGTTACAAATACGTTAAATTGAATTTGATCTTTTGTTAGCTGGTTGATTTACCTATATTTGGAATAAACCAGTAATGGGAAACCACCTATAAGAATACAATAGTTTTGATTTATTTCTAAAACTTAATATGATTTTGTGAAATTATTTCTCATTTTCACAGAACTTAATATTATCACCAAGATTATATATTATCCCCAAACTGAAAAATAGAAATAAATAGGATTAAGAAGGAAAGTCATCCATAACAGAGATAATTACTGTCCATATGTTGGTTATACATCCTTCTAAATTTTAAAATTATATGTCCATTTATGAGCCATTTTCCTTGTTTTGTTTTGTTTTGGTGGTGGTGGTTTGTTTGGTGCTGGGGACCAAACCCAGGACCTTGTGCTTGCTAGGCATTTGCTCCACCACTAAGCTAAATCCCTAGCTTTTCATGAATCTTTTTAAAACAAAAAGGAGTGCTTTTTATAATCCAATTTTTATTTGGTATTATATCCATGTTTTTCCATATCAATAAAGATGTATGTTCAATGTTGTACTTAATAGTTATTAAATAGTATTTACCTTGTAGTCATTAAAATTGTTACTATTTTAAAAATATATTGTGAAATGTTTATGACATTAAAAAAACATAAACTGCTTCAGTCAACCTCTGTTATCAGTCCAGTTGAAGTTCCCCCTGTAATTCTCTTCCCCTGACAGATAATCCTGATGCTAAAAGTGTTCACTGTTCCTATGTGTTTAAGTTTTTATTATATTTATATGTTTATAATATGCTATCGCAACTGCATGCTTTTAAATATTATATAAATAATATCATTGTATCTGTTATTCTACCACTTGCCTTTTTTAGATCAACATGGTGTATGAAGTTAGCCTAGGTTGATTTATATAGCTGTAGCTCTTTTTCCTCTTTATTAGGGTATTCCTATGTAAGAACATGTTAGACTTAATTCATTTTCCTATTTATGGACTCTTGGGTTATTTCCAAATTGTTGTTATTGCAGATAGTGCTCCTGTGATTTAGCTTCTTAGATACATGGATAAGAATTCTTTCTTGGGTTTTACTTAGTAGCAGAATTACTGCATTGTACGATTTTCACATCTTCATCTTTGACTACTGTTTGTCAAATGATTCTTGAAAATGATTGTACAACTTTCCATTTCCACCAGGAGTATGAGAGTTCTCAGTTTCCACCAACACTTGATATATCAGCCTTTTAAACTTGTGCCAATATGTTAGATACAAAGTGTTATCTCCCTGTGTTTTTATTTTGTATCTCCTTGATTACTTGAGTAAGCATAATTCCTTGTGTGTGTGGTTGTTTATATTTGTCTCTTCTATTAATTGAATGCCTTCTTTTCTTTTTTTATTAGTATTTTAATTGTACATATTTATGGGATACAGAGTGATAATTCAATTCATATGTACAGTGTGCAATTATCAAAACAGGACTGTTAACACTTCCTTCTCCCTTTCCTTTTCTCTTCTCCTTTCCTTTTATTTTTTCTTTTCCCTTTTCTTCCCTTCCTTTTCCTGTTCCTTTTCCTTTCTGTTTCCTTTCTTTTTTGTTTTTTTGGAGGCAGGGTTTTACTGTGTAGCCCAGGCTGACCTACAACTCAAGATCTTCCTGCCTCCACTTCCTATGTGGTGGGATTATAGGCCTGTGCCAACTTTTCTATATACTTTAACCATTTTTTCTACCTTTTTTTTGGTAAATTGCAATTATATTTCTCTAATCTTTGGCTTGTCTTATCTTTTAGCTTTAGTCTTTTTGTGAACAGAATTTTTTAATGTTATGGAAATTAGATCTGTCAGTCTATTGCATTGTCTGTGCTTGAGTCTTAAGAAAACCACCCTTACCCTGCAATCACCTACTCACAATGCCATTTCTGGTGTGTATCAAAATATTCATCCAGGTGTGTGGTGTTGCCTGCCTGTAATCCCAGCCCTCAGGTGGCAAGATGGGTTTGAGGCTGACTTTGGTCATGGAAGGAGATCTTGTCTCAGGGAAGGGACTCAGCGACCCAACCCTGCTTAGCTTCCGAGATCTGATGGGATCAGAAGCCACAGTGATACTGCTGCAGGCTAAGAACAAAGTATGAGATTTGTATTACCAGGCATTAAGATTTATTTTAAAGCTATAGTAATGGAGACTGGCATGGAGAAAGTGATAAATGGAAACGGAAGAGAAAGCCTAAGAATATAAATACATAAACATATATATATATATATATATATATATTCCAATCCCGTCAGATCTCGGAAGCTAAGCAAGAGTTGAGCCTGGTTAGTACTTGGATGGGAAACTGCCTGGGAACACCAGGTGCTGTAGGCTTGGGAGAAGGATCCAGCAACCCACTCCCAAAAAATAATCAGTCACTAGTCTTAGCTCTTGGCTTTTCCATACACACATACACAAACACACACACTGAAATATATTTTACTTTTTATATTTTAAAATGTTATAGTGTATGCAAAACAAATAGTATAATGAACTCCTACTTTTCCAGCTTCCGTATTAATTTTCATATTTCACTTGTGTGTCAAAAACATATATCATGTTTTTTTTCTGGGTTTCTTATTTTAAGGAAATACAGGCTTCCTGTTAAATCATTTTACCTGTATGAGCCCAGGGTATAGGTTCCTGTTGTTGTCATTGTTAGGTGCTGTCAAGTCAGAATCTGACTCATAGCCACCCTGTTTACAACAGGCAAAACAGTATTGTTACTGCTTCTCTTCCATTCATAGGGTTTTCAATGGCAGATTGTTTTTTGGGAGTGGGTTGCTGGGTCCTTCTCTCAAGCCTACAGCACCTGGTGTTCCCAGGTGGTCTCCCTTCCAAGTACTAATCAGGTTAGGCCCGACCCTACTAGCTTCTGAGATCTGATGGGATTGGAAGCCACAGTGGTGTGGCTGCAGGCATAGGTTCCTAGTGTTGATAATTTCCCAGGGAGGCCAAAGGTTTGGCTAGCTTACTATTCTGCATTCTTCCTCATTGATTTCAGCCTTTGATGGTTTCTTTTACTTTCTTGGGGTTTAGTTGTCTAGAATTTGAGAGGTTATGTAATGAGAGACCTTTCAGTTTATTTAGTTAGCCAGATTTTCTGGAATCATGATATTATGATTTATTTAAGTAATTTTCTATTGTTATTTAATTTCTTTAGAACTTTTTGCTATTATGAAAAAATACTGACTACACATGTATACCAATATCAAAGGTCAGAACAACACCAGGTGCTGATTGTGGATCGGACCATCAACTGCTCATCTGCAGGTTCAAATTGATACTAAAGAATATTTGAACAAGTGTTCAAGAGCCAAGGTATGACCTTGAGTATATCCCACATGAGTTCAAAGGCCACCTCAGGAAGAGACTTGATGCATTAGACACTAATTATTGAAGAGCAGATGAGTTGTGACATGACATCAAAGACATCATTCATGAGGAAAGCAAAAGATTATTTAAAAAAAAAAAAAAAAAAACAGGAAAAAAGACCAGACCAAATTACATGTCAAAAGAGACTCTGAAAATTGCCCTTAAACATGAAACAGCTGATGTAAAAGGAACACATGGCAAAGTTAAAGAAGATTTAAATAGAAAATTTCAAAGGGCAACTCGATAAAACAAAATCAGATATAATGACATGTGCAAAGAGCTGGAGATAGAAAACCGAATGAGGAGAATGTCCTCTGTTTTTCTCAAGCTTAAAGAACTGAAGAAAAAAATTCAAGCCTTGCATGGCAATAGTGAAGGATTCTACGGGAAAATATTAAATGATGCAGGAAACATCAAAAGAAGATGGAAGGAATATACACAATCATACCAAAAGAATCGATGGGTAACCAACCATTTCAAGATGTTGCATATGATCAGGAACCAATGGTACTGAAAGATGAAGTGGATCCTTCCTTGAAGGAATTGGGGAAACACAAGACTACATGAATTGATGGATTACCAGTAGAGATGTTTCAACAGACACAGCACGGGAGGTGCTGACTTGTTTATGTCAAAGATTTGGAAAACAGTTACCTGGCTAACTGACTGGAAGAAATCCATATTTGTGCCCATTCCTAAGAAAGGGGATCCAACTGAATGTTGAAATTATCGAACTATATCCTTAATATCTCACGCAAGTAAAATTTTGCTGAAGATCTTTTAAAAGCACCTGCACCGGTATTTAGACAGAAACCTGTCTGAAAATCATGTTGGATTCATAAGAAGGTGTCGAACCAGGGACATCATTACTGATGTCAGGTGGATAATAGCCAAAAGCAGAGAATACCCGAAAGATGTCTATGTTTTATTGACTGTTCAAAGGCATTTGACTGTGTGGATCACAATAAATTATGGATAACATTGTGAAGAATGAGAATACCAGGCACTTAATTGTAGTCATGACAAATCTGTACATGGACCAGGAGGCAGTTGTTTGAACAGAACAAGGAAACACTGCCTGGTTTAAAGTCAGGAAAGGTGAGCATCACAGCTGTGTCCTTTCATCATACCTCTTCAATCTCTATGCTGAACAAATAATCTGAGAAGCTGGACTTTATGAAGAAGAACTTGGCATCAGGATTGGAGGAAGACTCATTAACAGTCTGTGTTATGCAGATGACACAGTTTTGCTTGCTGAAACTGAAGAGGGTTTGAAAGATTTACTGATGAAAATCAAAGAGTACAGCCTTTAATATGGATTGCACCTCACCATCAAGAAAACAAAAATCCTTATACTGGGTCAGTATGCAACTTCATGTTAAATGGAGAAAAGATTGAGGTTGTCCAAGATTTTGCTTTACTTGGTTCTACAATCAACACCCATGAAAGCAGCAGTCAAGCAATCAAAAGATGCATTGCACTGGGAAAAGTTGTCGCAACAGACCTCTTTAAAGTGTTAAAAAGTAAAGCTGTCACATTGAAGACGGAGGTGCTCCTGATTTATGCCATGGTATTTTCTTGCAGCATATGCTTGTGAAACCTGGACATTGAATAGGGAGACAGGATAAGAACTGATGCTTTGGAATTATAGTGCTATAGAAGAATATACCACGGAGCCTCGAAAGAAACAATAGATCTGTCTTAGAAGAAGTGCAACCAGAGTGGTCCTCGGAAGCAAGGATGGCTAGACTTAGTCTGACATATTTTAGACATGTTGTAGGGAGGGACCAATCCCTGGAGAAGGACATCATGCTGGGAGATTGGCAGGTCAAGGAAAAAATGAACGTCCTCAACTAGATAGGCTGATACATTGGCTGCAAAACTGGACTTAAAAAGGATCATGTGCCTGGCACAGTGTTGGGGAGTGTTTTGTTCTGTTGTATATAAGGTGGCTATGAGTCAGACTTGACTAGATGGCACCTAACAAGCATATGTGTATAAAATGTTTGTGGGTTTATTTTATATTTGCTTAGGATAAATTTCTTTTAGGTAAAATCATAGGATCAGAATATACTCATTTGAAATGCCTTTTGATTGCTGTTACCAAATTGTCAGCCAGTAATAGCTGACATTTTCACCAGCAGGAGGTAAGAACTTCTGTTATCCTTCAGCCAGTCAAGAGATTTTTTATTGTTCTATCCAGACTTAGCCAGTCTCAGATTTTAAAATGGCATATATTATTTTAATTTCTTTTTTAAATGACCAGTGTAGGTGACAGCTTTATTAGAATTAAATTGTTTGTATGTATCCCTTTTTCCATTTTCAGGACTATTTGGTCTCATGAATTTTTATCTCCACTTTGGTACTCATACCACAGGAATGCCATAGCTTCTAACAGTGCAAAAACAAATTTGTGATCTTGTTTTTAGAGATACATAAAAAATATTTACTCTTGAAACAAGATGTCTAGGTTTCTTTTTATTGAAAAAGGAGAAGAGGATGAAGTATAGTTGAAAGGTAGTTGAATGTGATTTTAATTGTTGAAACTGGTGAGTTACTTGGGTTCATTATATCATTCTTTTTATTTTCTGTTTGAAATTTTCCATAGTAGTGTGTGTGTGTGTGTGTGTGTGTGTGTGTTTTAAATTCATAGGATGGTTGGCAAGAGCCATCAGTTGATCTTGTTGGTTTTTGTTTTTATGTCCAGCAATAAACAAGAGTTAGCATTGAATAAATAACCAGTGTAACTAAATTTTAGCTTTTAAAAATTTTTTAGTTTTTAACTTTAATTAGCAAGTGGTAATTTAATTGGCAAGTGATAATTGAATATATTTATGGGGTACAATGTAATGTTTTAATACATGTACACATTGTGGAATGCCTAAATCTAATTAGTGAATTTATCACTTCAAATATTTATGATCTCTTTGTGGTGAGAACTCTTACAATCCTTCCTTTTAGCTATTCTGAAACACAAAAATTATTATTAACCATAGTAACCATGCTTTGCAATAGAGCTTATTCCTCCAGTCTAATTTAACTTTGTGTCTGTTGACCAACATCTCCCCTTCTCTATCCATCCTATCTCCCTTTTCCAGCCTCTGGTAACCACTTTTCCACTCTCTACTTCTATAAATTTGACATGTTTAGATTCCTTATATGAAAATATGATCATATGGTATCTGTCTCTCTGTGCCTGGCTTATTTGACTTAACATAATATCCTCTTAGTTCATTCATATTGTGCCCAATGACAAAATTTCTTCCCTTCCTTCCTCTCCCCTCTCTCTTCCTTCCTGACAGTGTCTCACTATGTAACCCCGGCTGGCCTCAAACTTGCAGTCCTTCTAATTGAGACACCAGCGTGCTGGGATTACAGGTTTGAGTGACCATGCCCGGCTCCTATTTTCTTTTAAGCCTGACTGTTGTTGTTGTTAGGTGCTGTCGAGTCGTATCTGACTCATAGCGACCCTCATAGGGTTTTCAATGGCAGATTGTTTTCAAGATTGCCTTGGGAGTGGGTTGCCATGTCCTTCTCCCATTTTTATGGTGCTGGGAATCGAACTTGGGACCTCAGAGACTGCAGAGTGGCGCTCTACCAACTGAGCTAAATCCCAGCCCTTAAGCCTGACTAGTATCTCTGCATTTATATGTACCACATTTTTTAGTCCATTCATCTGTTGATGGACACTTGGGTTGTTTCCGTATCTTGGCTGTTGTGAATAATCTTCCTGTGGACCTTGGACTGCTGACATTTCTCTGAGATGATTTTAATTCCTTTGGGCAGATGTGTAGCAGTGGGATTGTTGGATCATATGCAATTCTATTTTAAGTTTTTTGAGAAACCTTCACATTGTTTTCCAAAATGGCTGTATTTTTTCCTCTACATCCTTCCCAACAGGTGCTATCTTTCATTTTTTTGATAATAACCAATCTAACAGATCTAAGGTAATACCTCATCATGGTCTTGCTTTTCATTTCTCTGATGATTAGAGATCATCAAAGCTTTTAAAAAATCTGTCAGTCATTTGTATGTCTTCTTTTGAGAAATATTTATTCAAGTCTTTTGTCCATTTTAAAAATAGTGTTTTTTTTTTTTTTCTGGTTGGTATATTTTAAGTTTTAAATTAATGGCTTTTTAACTTCAATTTGCACAAATTTAAACTCTGCTTAATGCTTACTGACTTAAATTATCTTGTTTATTTTCTATTAACATTTTTTAATTTTATTTTTAAAGATTCCCATAGGAAGGATAAACCTGGCTAATTGTACCAGTCATCAGATAGAACCAGCCAACAGAGAATTTTGTGCGAGACGCAATACTTTTGAATTAATTACTGTCCGACCACAAAGAGAAGATGACCGAGAGACCCTCGTCAGCCAGTGCAGGGACACACTCTGTGTCACCAAGTATGTATAGGCCCATTATTATGTCTGTCCACAAAGTAATTGTCCACTCTGTTCTTACCACTATGGGAAATAGCTAAATTAATATAGTTGGGGAGAGTATGTTATTTGGGTTATCTCTTAACTAGTCATATTTTCCAATATACTCACAATGTAAGCATTTTCAAGACAGTGAGTTAATTAATAGCCTTTGGGTTAAGTTTAAAGCGTTCATGTGTAGTTGAGAAGGCAAGCATTATTCAAGGAACTCTTCCTTTCTGTTAAGAATACCCTCATTTAATCAGATCGCTTATTTCTGTCCTTACTGTTATCATTCTCTTCTTCAGATTTCTGGTTGAAGGTTAACGGAATAAACTCTTGGGAATATCACTATTTTTGTTAACCCTAAGATTAGGATGCATAAGCTTATAATGATCTTATGTAGTTTTTTTTTGCTTTTTTTTTGCTTGGATGTCCAAAAGTAACTTGAAGACCACCTTTAATGTATGGTTGTGATTGGGGACAAAACTTAGAATTTGACACAGTCTTTATTCATCAAGCTATTGCTAGATATTGTTGTTAGGTGCTGTTGAGTTGGGTCCGACTCATAACCACCCTATGTACAATAGATGAAACACTGCCCGACATTGCCATGCCTGGCACTGTATCGGTGCTTCTCTGCTATTCATAAGGTTTACAATGACTGATTGTTTTTTAGGAGTGGTTGCCAAGTCCTACTTCCAATCTTACAGCACCTGCTGTTCCCAGATGGTCTCCCATCCAAGTACTAACCAGGACCAACCCTGCTTAGCTTCCAAGATCTGAGGAAATTGGATGTCAAGGTGGAATGGTTGCAGGTGTTGCTAGATATTGCTGATATGCAAATGAGTAGAACTAGCTTCATGAGGGTTTTTTTTTTTTTTTTTTTTGCGGTACTGGAAGTTGAACCCAGGGCCTCGTGCATGCATGCTTTGCAAGTGCTGTACCACTGAGCTGCATCCCCAGGCCTTTTTTTTTTTTTTTTTTTTAAGTTTTTTGAGACAAGGTCTCACTAAATTACACAGACTGCCTCTGGTCTCGAGCTTGCAATCCTCCTGCCTCTGCCTCCGCCTCCTTGAGTCGCTGGGATTACAGGCATGCTCCACCACACCCAGGGAGTTTCTAATGTGAAAATATTAGACAGCTATAGCCAAGAGATACACTATAATAAAATAGAACAAAGTTGTCCAGAAACTGCTAGTTTGTTTTAAAATATCTAGATAGAAGCCAGGTATGTTTGTATCCTATAATCCTAGCACTTAGGTGGCAGAGACAGGAGGATCATGAGTTTCAGTCCAGCTTGGGCTATGTAGAGAGTTCAAGGCCTGCCTCAGCTGCATAGCAAGACCCAGTCTCAAAAAACAAGGGCTGGGAATATACCTTACTGGTAGAGCACTTGCCTAGCATGCACAAGGTCTTGGGTTTGCTCCTCAGGACTGACCCCCGCCAAAAAAAAAAAAAATCATGCTAGAATTTCTTTGGAAATTCTTTTTTTTTTCTTTCTGTACTTGAGAGTTGAACCCAGGTCCTCGCACGTACTTCACAAGTGCTCTACCACTGAGCTACAGCCCCAGCCCCGTTTTTATTTATTTTTTTAATCTTCAGGCAGGCCCAGTAAGTTATGCAGGCTGCCTCTGGCCTCAAACTCCAACTCAATGATCCTCTTCCCTCCATCCCGATAGTTTTCTGAAATTACAGGCATGTGCCACCAACCCCATGTCTAGATGACTTCCAGATGAATTCAAGTGACTTACCCATTCCTTTCCTTTAGAGACCTTCTACGCAGCAGGAGTATCACACAGGTCAGGGCAGGCAAAGTGGATGTATAATCATTTTGCTTGATAACTGCCCTGTCTATGGCCATATTCAATGAGAGGACCAACTAAAACGCAGAACCTAAATAGTTCCTGCCCACTGCAGCCCATGTTATTCCCTGTAAACATCATCATAGTGTTCATACAATCTGTTATCTGTTGCATAAACCCTCCTAGACCTCTCCTTGGGCCTTCCCTAGTGGTAGAAATAGCTAGACTGCATGTCACTCTAATTATTCTGGGCTCCATTTATGTGTGCGTTTCTTATTGTAACATTTCCCTAACCTGGATGTGTATTCACTCCTTTGCCCAAAGTGGATGAGAGGTGCATCTTTAGTCTTGGTAACTTCAGCTTTGCTTGGGAGGCTGGAAGTTATTTCACTTTCTTGATCATAACACTATAATGTTCTGCAGTTCTGCATTCTCTTGTGCCTTATTGATCTGTTTCTCCATGGGGCTTTTTAAACCTAAGCTTTTCATCTTTATTTAATCTACTCATTTTCATTTCCACTAGCCAGGCTTGACTCTCTTTCTCTTCATTCTGATCAATACTGCCTACTTCACAATAGACACTATTGAGGGAGAAATGCTTTATCCCATGAGTATTTTGTTGGTGACACTTTGAAATCAACAGACCTAGGATGGTCTTCTTTGTTTTGGGTTTTTGTTTGTTTTTGTTTTGTTTTTTGGTGTTTTGGGTTTCTTAGCACTGAGAGCCAGACCCAGGGCCTCAAGCAGGCTAAGCAGTCTCTTTGACACTGAACCACACCTCTAGTCCACCAGACCTAAATTGAAATCCTCATTCATGGATGCCAAGTGTTACTTTACTACCCTAATTTTGCTAGCCTTCTGAACTCTATGTCAAAAGGGAAAAATAAACCCCATGGAGTGACAGTGAATGTGAATGAATAGACACTTAGCACAGTGTTCAATGTGTGGAATGAATTCAACAAATGGTCCATTCTTAGTGTAAGTAGTATTCTTTCCATTGACCACTAGGAGGTGATATTAGTGGAGTCAGGTCTGACTCAGCAACCCTATATACAACAGAATGAAACACTCCCTGACACTGTGCCATGCCCGGTACTATGTCAGTGCTTCTCTGCTATTTATATGGGTTTTTGATGGCTGATTGTTGGGGATTGTTTCGACAGTGGACTCCTAGGTCTTTCTCCTGTTTTTGCAGTGCTGGGGATCGAACCTGGGGCCCAAGAGATGAGATGATAAACACTCTGCTTATTTGTGCTTCTGCCAGTTCTAGTACCAATGAGCAGAAATTGTAAAGACGCAGAATGAGTACAATATAAAACCTTTCTACCAGCTGGCAATTCACTCTATGTAGAAAGATAGTATAGCTGTGAGTTGGGGAATTCCCTGTTTCCCTACCCCTGCCTGCCCAACAGCTAGTTTTTTATTCAATTGGTAGTTGTATGTGAATAGAAGGAGGAGATTCCTGATATGACAAATAGGTTAGGATAGACAAAGTCTTAGGATCCTTAGATAATTTATGGTAAATACCATATTCTGCTAATATAGTAGGACAAAAATAATGGGAAACAAAACAAAGTGGCTTTACCTATGAAGTCAGGTGGAGGCCAATGAGCCTGTGATCCAGCTCTCAGGGAGCCTGGGTCTGAAGGATTGGGAGCTCCCTGATTCAGGCCGAGGGTGCTCTTTCTAGATGCTAGCCACCCTTAGTGCTTATCCCTCCTCACCAGACAACCTGGACAAAACACTTACTTTGGTTAGAAACATCATTTACCAAGGTAATTAGTGTGAGTGATGGTTAGCTAACGAAACTAGAGTTGTTCTTGGAAAAAACACCTCTCCATGTGGTTCTTGGCTAGCATCCATCTAAAGATGAGAGGACTAGTTCTTTTCACTGGTTTGTCTAGGCATTTGTTTTTTTCCTGTCAAGAGTACATGGGGTATAGAATAGGGGTGCTGGAGAAACCTGACTTCTTCTTTGTTCTTGTAGGAACTGGCTATCTGCAGATACTAAAGAAGAGCGGGATCTCTGGATGCAAAAACTCAATCAGGTTCTGGTTGATATTCGCCTCTGGCAACCTGATGCTTGCTACAAACCTATTGGAAAACCTTAAACTATGGGAAGATACCGTACCGTGAAAGGTTTTCTGGGTTGTCTCATAAATGTATCGTAAGAAAACACACTTAAGAGCATCAGATTTGCTGATTGCATTTTATGCTTTAAATATGAAAGGGTTTGTGCAAATATTCACTACATATTATGCAGTATTTATATCTTTTGTATGTAAAACTTCAATTTCTCTTGTCATTCAGAAATGATTGGAAGTCAGTTCATTCTAGTTGATTGTGCTAAATCTAAATTTCTCACATTTTCCTAGAAATCTAATTAGTTGTTCATGACACAATATTTTTTTAAAAGGAAGAAATTCTGACTTCTTTTCTTGGAGCTGTGGGTCTTCAAGTAGCAAGGTGTTCCAGGGAGTGTAGGCAAACACTTCCAGTTTGCGATCTCTTCTCTACCTTCGGTGGTTTTTTCAAAAGTTGTGATCATTTTTTGGTCATAATATGACTGCTTACTAGAGTACAGAAAAAAAAGTTCTAAGGGACTTTGCAGAAACATTTTTAGTAGTGGAGAGGAGAACTTTTTCAAATAGCAAATGGGTAGTAATTTAAAGCTTGAGACTGCCTTCTAAAAAGAGATGTAGACATAAGGGATATTGTGTGAGATTTAGAGGTTAAATATTCTATTTAGAAGAATTAATAATCACATGGTTTACATTTCCTCAGTTATTATATATGCGGTGTGGTGCACATTTTCATAGGATCCAGGCTTTATTGAAATAATTATTTTTGCCATATATCTATATAGACTCCAAACATTAGCCTATTAATTCCTCTGCTCCTGTCAAAAGAACAAATGTAAATCGAGGAACTGTTATATAGAAGTAAACTCTGACCAAGCTGCTATGGACTAATGCTTTGCTTGCCAAAGTTCTTATGTTTTTGTTTTTCTTTCACCTTCATGTATGGCTGTCTAGAAACCTATTTTGAAATCATTCAAAAAACCAGTTAGTCATGTATTACTTTTAAAAGCCTAATATCATTTTTATTTTAAGATATTATAAAGAATGGTCTCAACTTTTAAATACACTTTGAATTTCTTCTCTGATGATTTCACTATTATAAACACTAAGTTCTATCACCTGTCATTTTATTTCTTCTTCCTTCAAATGTGTTTTTTCTTATATATATTATAAAAATATATTTTATGACCTTTTACTTAAATAAATAATTGCAAATTGTTGGAGGAATTGGTTATTTAAACAACACCGTGTGTGGTGGTGGTGGTCTGCATGCCCAGGCTAGGGGGCTGCTGGAAGGTATTGTATGGGCACAGTCTCATTCATATGTTTGTCTCTGGCCCTGTGCTTGGCTTCTTGTGTGTTCTTGGGGCTGCTGTGAATTGCGTGGGTGCATGAAGGATCCATTTCCAAGGTGTTTCAGCAGAACGTGGTGACCGGATGTACATTTGAGGAGATAGATGGTGGAAGATGCCCAAATGCTTAGGGCCTCAGAGCATGAGTGACATCACCAACCAGAACAGGGAACAGGTTGGGTGGGACTGATGAGAACATCCCTTGTATTTATTGATAGACTTGCATTAATTTTCAAATTGACAAGAGGCATAAAGGAGTTAAAGTGAAAAGTCTTCCCTCATTGTCAGTTTAACCAGTTTTCATGTGCCTTCTTAGAGAACGTGGTGCAAATTACATGGACTATATACATATTATTTACACACACTTATAATTCTTTTGTCTATCAGTGTTCCATACATACTATTTGTTGTAAGCTAAAGAAAAAAGTATAAGAGTAGCCCTTACAGGTTGTTCCATTTTAGTATATATAAAGTATACATAAAGTTCAATTTTAGAAGAAATTTAGGTAAAGGTGATTGTGGAACATCAACTTAGAAACACCCCCCCCCCCCCCCCCCCAAGACCATAGAAAACACTGGTCTGTTGATTTAGCTGTCATCTCCCTAGGGCGGTTTTTGTTGAAACCATTAGAGTTGATAAGATCATCTAGGAAGAAGGACAGCATGGAAAGGGAGCCAATGATAAAAGAAACACTGTTCTTTATGGGAAAAATGAAAAAGGAGTGGCAAACATTTGTCTTCTGTGAAAGAACAAGAGTAGAGTCTGCTGAGACCAAAGAACCTTGAGATTCTGACCACAGTCATAAGGCAGGTTAATGAAAATGTGAACTCAAAATTGTAATGATTGCTGGGCCCCGGACACACCTATAATCCCAGCTACTCATGAGGCTGAGGCAAGAGGATTGCAGGGTCGAGGCCAGAGGCAGCCTGAACAATTTAGTGAGACCTTGTCTCAGAAAAAGGGGGGCCGAGAGTGCAGCTTTCGGTGGAGCACTTGCCTACCATGCACAAGAGCCTGAGTCCAACTCCCAGCACAAAAACAAATTGCAACAGTCAAGTTAATAAAATGGTTCAGATAAAAATCAGGTCACAATAAAATTTATACAAGAAAAGTGATAGATTTGATTGCATAAAATCCCTACCATATAAATATCTATAAACAAAGGTAAAACAAGCAACAGAGGAGGAGAAAATACTTAAAACAAGCCTAATAATGAAAGAATTAATGTGCACAATATAAAAGAACTACGACTGGCTATCATTGTTTGAGCATTTAGTGTGTATCAGAGGAGTTATC
The DNA here is from genome assembly GCA_007922755.1 of Pedetes capensis. NCBI lineage: Eukaryota > Metazoa > Chordata > Mammalia > Rodentia > Pedetidae > Pedetes > Pedetes capensis. Next base: position 188,669 of record VMDO01001739.1, read on the forward strand.
CTTGCTGTGGTGTACATTGTTTCATAGTCTTTACATGACCTTATGAAATTGGCAATGACACTAAAACTTAGCTAACATTTCTGAGGCCACATTTAGCAAGTGGCAGATGCAGCTGCAAATCCCATACTCTAAAATCCATGTTTTTGTTGTTAGGTGCCATTGAGTTGGGTCTGACTCAGAGCGACCCTATGCACAACAGAATGAAAACACTTCCCTGACAATGTGCCGTGCCTGGCGCTATTGTCAGTGCTTCTCTGCTATTCATAGGGTCTTCCGTGATGGATTGTTTCAGGAGTGAGCTGCCATGTCCTTCTCCCAAAATTCGCCCAAGTTTCTTTTTCTTATTAATCTGTTAATGGGAAATGCATACACACACAAGTTCAAAAACAAACATAAAAAAAATAATAAACAGCTAGGCGTGGTGGCACACCTCTGTAATCCCCTAAGGTTCTGTTAAGCGATTTGAGAGGAAGAGGCAGGAGGATTGAAAAATCAAAGCCAGAGGCAGCCTGGGTAATTTAGCAAAACACCATCTCAAGATAAAAAAACAAACATGGGTGAGAGTGCAGCTCAGCGGTAGAGCTCTTGCAAGGTATGCGCAAGGCCCTGAGTTTAACCTCCTAGTACCATACACACATAATAATAATAATAATAAAACAATACAAATTTAAATGGTCATGGGTTTTGGTCCACAGGGTGGTAAAACTATAGTCAGTGTTGCTGAGAAACAGACTCATGCTCTTGGCGAGAAAGAAACTGATACAACCTTCTTGGATGGCAATTTGTTAACTTCCAGGAATCCGGGCTAACACACAGGAACAGATTGTCAAATCAGACTCTTATGCACCAGAGATCTGATCCAGATCAAGCTTTACTCAGAACTTCCGGGACAAGCAATCAAGAAGCACTGACAGCAGGGAGAGGAGTGCAGGAATTACACCAAGTTTTACATGAGGAAGACTTGGGAGCAATGTTGGGTAGAGGAATGCTTTGGCTTTGGCCTCTGCTTTTAGATTATTTGATATGTGTACAAAAGTGCAGGCCGTGGTGGCACATACTGGTAATTAACTTGCTGAAGAGGATGAGGCAGGAGGATCTCAAGTTCAAGGCCATCCTGGGCTATACCTTTGCCTGCAGCTGTACCACTGTGGCGTCAGATCCCATCAGATCTTGGAAGCTAAGCAGGGTGGGGCCTGGTTAGTACTTGGATGGGAAACTGCCTGGGAACACCAGGTGCTGTAGGCTTGGGAGACAGACCTGCCAACCCACTCTCAAAAAACAATCCACTATTGAAAGCCCTATGAATAGCAGAGAAGCAAAGACAATGGTGTTTCACCTGTTGTACATAGGGTCGCTATGAGTCAGACACTGACTTGATGGCACTTTTTATATATTCATATACATGGATTTAGGAACACTTTTTCTGTCTCACTAGGAACACTTTAAAATCAGTGACAGAGTAAGGAGAAGATGAAGTAGAGATCACTACAGGGTATGGGATTGCGAAAGGAAAGGTCTGAGACAATAGTTTTGTGGGAAAGAATTGAGGGATGGATTCTAGGGTGAGGAAATGACTGTTGCTATGCTGACGAGGAAGAGCTAAATGTGAGAGGGAGCCTGAAAATAGTGGTTAAAAGGAACATAAGTGATGGAGAAATAAGAATTTGTGAAGCATGATGAGGTGTTAGGTCATTAGCTTAGGCATTAGCTGGCAATATGGAGGAAAAGGGAATTGAAATTGACTTCTGCTGTTCAGCCATGATGGATGAAGCCGTGTGTGTCTCTGGGGACATTGGAAGGAAGTTTTCTAAGGAGTACACACCTTAATCCAAGCCACTGAACCATTTACAAAACAAGACCCTTAGCTCACATCACACTAGGTGCGCCTGGGTACCTAGTATGGAGAGACCGCTGGGGGTGCCCTAGTTTGAATAAGACTTGAGGGATCCTGTGCCTCTTGTCTCTTCTGTCTCTTCTCTCTTCCTGTCCTCTCCTCTCCCCTCCTTGCCCTCTGTGCTCTTCTCTCCAGCAGCCACACGCACACCTCTCCCTTCTCTCAGGCTGGCTATCTCTATCTATCCATGGTACATTTCCCTCTAAAAGCTGCTCAGCTCTCCTGTTTGTGCTGACTTTACCTTCTTTTGGGGAACAGAAATACCCTAAGGTAGATTCACTCAGGGAGCCCAGGTTTTTCCAAGTTCCTTTCCAGGTACCTAAGCTTTTCCGCCTGCAGCCATAGCCCTGTAGCATCTGATCCCGTCAGATCTCGGAAGCTAATCAGGGTCGGGCCTGGTTAGTACTTGGATGGGAGACCGCCAGGGAACACCAGGTGCTGTAGGCTTGGGAGAAGGACCAGGCAACCCCTTTTCCCCCCAAAAACAAACAAACAACAACAACAACAAGAAAAAAAACCTGCCATCCAAAACCCTATGAAGAGCAGAGAAGCACTGACAATAGTGTTTTGCCTGTTGTATGCAGGGTTGCTATGAGTTGGATACCAACTCAATGGCACCTAACAACAACAAGCTTCTCCAGGTGCCTCATTTTTCCCAGTAATTCCTTACAGGTATACTATCTTTTAAAAAACCTTTTCTGTCTTCTCTACTATAACTTCTATGTCAGGTGTAAATTCCTTTATATGCAGAATACAAAGACTGAGGTTTTGCTGCCAGATTCCCAGACTACCAACCTGCGCCCCCCATGTCTCCCTGGTAACAGAAGGATGTTAGGACCCAGAACATAGGTGGCATCCAGAACCTCATGCAGAAGCCAGCATCTGCCACAGTAACTTTGCAAGTATTGAAGGAACTGGGTGCCCAAACCTAGTGATCATCCAGGGCCAGGCAGCTGTGGAATGAGCCATGTCCCTGCTCCTCCTTGTTCGTGAAATAAACTACTCAGTGGGAACCACAAAGAAGCAAGGGTGACTGCAGTGGGGAACAACTGCACAGCCATTTCAAAATATGAAGCTAGGGCACCATCAACCTTAGTTGACAAGGAGACTCCACAGGCCTGAGGTCTGTAATCCCTAAAAGCTTCTGCCCTCAAGACTCTAAACCCAAAGAGGCAATTTACTCCTGTCTTATTTTCAAGTTGATATCGAAATTTGGCATCAGTAGGGCACTGTGGTGCATGCCTATAATCCTAGTGATTCGGGAGGCTACACAACTTAGTGAGACCCTGTCTCAAAAAATGAAATAAATCTGCATGTGGTGGTGCACACCTGTAATCCCAGTGACTCAGGAGGCAGAGGTAGGAGGATCGCAAGTTCAAGACCAGAGGCAGTCTGCATAATTTAGTGAGACCCTCAAAAACTGAAAAAATGGGCTGGGAGTGCAGCTCAGTGGTCCAGCACTTGCAAAGCATGCAAGCTCAAGGCCCTGGGTTCAACCCCCAGTACCACAATAAAATAAAATAAAATGAAATGAAAGAAAATTTGTCATTAGAACTATAAAAAGTTGCATGGGATATAATTTCCATTATATGGGGATATTAACATTTCAGATTTAAAAATCTACTCCGTCTTTTTGTGTGTGTGTGATTTGTACTTGTGAGTTGAACCAAGAGCCTTGCACATACTTTGTAAGTGCTCTACCACTGTGCTGCACCCCCCAGCCCATTTTTAAAATTTTCTATCTTGAGACAGCATTGCACTAAGGTTATGCAGGCTGCTTCTGGCCTTGAACCTATGATCCTCTAGCCTCTGCCTCCCAAGTCATTGGCATTACAGGTATGTGCCACTGTGCCCAGCAAAAGTTTATTCTTTTAATCAAGTCTAACATAATCTAAAATCGGGCTGGGATTTAGCTCAGTTGGTAGAGCACTGCTCTGCAGTCTGAGGTCCCAGCTTCAATTCCCAGCACTGCAAAAATTGGAGAAGGATATAGCAATCCATTCCCGAGGCAATCCAGAAAACAATCAGCCATTGAAAACCTTATGAGGCTCCCTATGAGTCAGACTCCACTCCGTGGCACCTAACAACAAAACAACAAACATGAGCTGGGTGCAGTGGTGCATGCCTGTAATCCCAGTGGTTTGGGAGGCAGAGGCAGGAGGATCGCAAGTTCAAGACCAGAGGCAGTCTCCATAACTTAGCGAGAGACTATCTCAAAAAGTAAAAAAAAAAAAAAAAAAAAAAATGGACTGGGGGTGCAGCTCAGTGGTCCAGCACTTGCAAAGCATGCAAGCATGAGGCCCTGGGTTCAACACCCCAGTATTGCAAAACAAAAACAAAAACAAAAAACAAAAACATGATCTAAATGCAAATGTGGTTTGATCTCCCCAATATCTACTTAAAAATACGTGAATAAGTTCTTTTAAAACATTTTATAGCTTTCCTTTTACTTCAGGTCTCCCACATAATTTTATATTAGTGTAATTTATATTCTAATATTTGAGCAAAATACATACATAACTGAAACAATTTTTAATCATGAGATTTTAAATGTCAAAACAATTCTTCATGGAGCCCAGACTCAGTAGCCTACGCCTGTAACCCCAGCTACTTGGGAGACAGAGGCAGGAAGATTGTGAGTTTGAGGCCAGAGGCAGCGTGTAAATTTAACAAGACTCTTACTCAAAATAAAAAATAAAAAATGGACTGTAGGGGGCAGCCCGGTGGTACATCACTTCAAAGAATGTGCAACGCAAGTTTCCTGTACAACCCCCAAGTACAAAACAACCAACCAAAAAAACCAGAATAAAAACAAAAATATCCAAATTTCTGGATGAAATTATTATTATTTGACAATCAATCAAATATTACATATTTGAGAAAAATTTAAACATAAAGAATAAAACTTTGTAAGATATGTTTCTTTTAACCAGGTAGATATCTTTGATTATGTGTGGATGCATAAATATATATATTTTAGTATATATATATATTTTAGTATAAATATATATATATAGTATATATATATAGCATATATATATATAGCATATATATATAGTATATATATAC
>VMDO01001740.1:0-31376 GCA_007922755.1 Pedetes capensis
AAAAAAAAAAAAAAAAAAAAAAAAAAAAAAAAAAAAAAAAAAAGAAAAGAAAAAAAGAAAAGAAAGAAAGAAAAGAAGAGAAATTGAGGCCAACCTGGGCTACATAGTGAGACTCTGTCTCAAAAAACTAAATAAAACAAAAACACACAAAAACCCAAATCCAAAAAAGTCATGTAACGTTTTCATTAATGAAATGATTTATTGTTGACAATATGCCTTCTCTGCTAAACTTTTATTTAGTTGTTTATAAAAAAAAAAGTATTTCCAGGTATGTTATCACTGGGGACACTGGGACTACCCTAAGCAGCAGCAACATGGTAGAGGTAGCTGTACTTTTTTTTTTTTCCAGCGGTTGAGCGAACCTCCCACACTATGTGATTTATTCTAATACATGTTTCTTTAAACCTACGACAATATTTTCCAAGTGTCTTCCAACCATTTGCTGACAAATGAATGCATTTTCTTTGTAGCCATATTTTCTGGCTATTTTCAGGTTCTAATATTTGTTATTACTATCATTTAAAAAAAACTTTCCAGAAAAGTCCAGGAACTCAGCATGCAGGAGGATAGAGATTTGGAGGCTAGCCTGGCTATATAGCAATACCCTGTCCCCAAGAGAAATACTTATCATTAAGTTTAGCAGAAAATTGTAAAGTTTTTTCCTGTTTTATTATTATTATTATTATTATTATTATTATTATTATTTGGCTTGTTTGATTTTTGGGGAGTATAGAGGTCAACACCTGTGGCCTCACACATGGTGGGTAGTACTCTGACATCGAGCAGGACCCCAACTCCTTTTTTATTTTTTATTGTGAGACAGGGTCTCTTTAAGTTGCATAGGCTGCCTCTGGCCTTGAATTTGCAATCCTCCTGCCTTAGCCTCCTGAGTCTCTGGGATTATAGGCACCCAACAGAAAATATTAAAGTATTTGATCATCTTTTATCTTTAAATAATCATTTTAAAAAACTCTATAAACTGGGGTGGTGGTGCATGCCTATAATCCTGCCCTCTTGGGAGGCAGAGGCTGCAAGTTCGATACTGGAGGCAGCCTGTATAATTTAGTGAGACCCTGTCTCAAAAAAAAGTAAAAAATGGGCTGAGGGTGCAGCTCAGTGGTCCAGCACTTGCAGAGCATGCAAGTGTGAGGCCCTGGGTTCAACCTCCAGTACCACAAAACAAACAAACAAACATACAAACAAACCAAAACTCTATAGAGGCTAATCTCGATGTTCTGAACACTTAACTTATAAATGTGTTGCTAACCATGATGGCCCTGGGGAAAGCCCAGTGAACCAGTGTATCATTGTCTCTGCCATCATAGGCTTCCTTTCTCCTGGGGACAGAGTCAGGTAATCCTCAAATATCATGTGCAAAGGGATTTAGGAATAATCTAGGAACATGTCAGGGGGCCCCACACCCACTTGTTTGTGTGGGGAGGCCCTAAGGAGGGTGTCTTTGAGTAATGGACATGTAGGCCTGAAGATACACAGACATTCTTTAGATGGAAGAGGTCGGGCAAGGTGGAGAGTGTTTTCTAGAAAGAGACAATAACATGTATGCAGGCTTAACAGTGAGCAGAAGCAGGTCACATTCCAAGAACAAAAAGTTCAACCAGTTTGGGTGTTGGAAGGTGAGGAAGAGGCAAGGGAGATGGACAGGTAAAGGGGTGGAATCATGAAGAGCCTCCTAAGTCACATTGACAGAGTGTAGACCTCATTCTAGGGGCAGTGGAGAAATAGGCAAAGATCTGAGCAGAAGCATGACAAGACAGGGTCTTTAGAAAGATTCCTAGAGTCTCGGTGTGGACGATGCGCTAGAAGTTGGCCAGGTTTGAGGAGAGGAGACCCATGAGTGACCAGGTCCAAACTGAGGTGATGGGCCTGAGGCTGACTCTGGGTTACCAATATGGAGCAGAGAGATTGGAGCTGGGCATGGTGCCGAACGCCTGTAATTCCAGAGACTTGGGAGGCAGAGGCAGGAGGACCGCAAGTTCGAGACCAGAGGCAGTCTGGGTAATTTAGCGAGACCTTGTCTCAAAAAGTAAAAAAAAAAAAGGGCTGGGGTTGCAGCTCAGTGGTCCAGCACTTGCAGAGCATGCAAGCGCCAGGCCCTGGATTCAACACCTACTACCGCAAAGAAAAATAAATTAAATAAATAAATAAATAAATATATGGAGAGAGAGAGAGAGAGAGAGAGAGAGAGAGATATTGGGATCAATTGGTAGCAGGGAGGTAGAAACCCTCCCAGCATGTTACTAGAGATTTGCAGGGAGCAGAGAAAGGCAGGTCCTGGAATCTGGCAGCAAAACCCTGGTCCCTGTATCCGGCATATAAATGAATTTATACCCAACACAGAAGTCACAGTAGAAAGTATAGGTTTCTGAAAGGTAGTGCGCCATGAAGGAATAATTACAGAGAACACTGAGACACCTGGAGAAACTTAGGTAAACCTACAAAGGAACTTAAACTGGGTGAATCTGCATAAGGTTGTTTCTATTTCCCAAGAAAAGGTAAAGACAGAATAGGGAAGCAGGCTTTCAGAGGGAAAAGTACCTTCCACAGACAGAGAAGATGGCAGGCCCAAGAGAAGGGAGAGAAAGGTACATGGTTGCCAAAGAGAAAAAGGAAAAGAAGCAGAGAGGAAGGAGGAAGGAAAAAGAGAGGGCAGGCAACTGTTTCCCGTAGTTTTATTTAAAGTAGGGCACACCCAGCATGATATCAGCCCTGGGCGCCCAGCTCTGGGAGCCTGGTGTGTTGTGGGCCTGGGGCCTTTGTTTTGTAAAAGGCTCAACGGCCTAGAGAGGTAGGGCCCATTGGAAAAGATCGCTCTTGGCTTGTTCTAGGCGGGAAGGCAGGAGCCACTTCCAGCCCCCTTTTTCTCCATATTGCCTGCCAATGCCTAAGCTAGCCTGCCTCTCAAGCATATGGTGATGGAGTGGGTGACAGGGAACAAGGTCATTTTCAGGCACAGCAGTCACTGAGGAGATGGATCTGGCCAGGTGAGTGGCTTGAGCTGAGCTCCCTAGACATAGACTGAGTCACCTCTGGAAATACAAATGTGAGTAGCCAGGCGCGGTGGCGCATGCCTGTAATCCCAGAGGCTCGGGAGGCGGAGGCGGGAGGATCCCAAGTTCGAGACCAGAGGCAGTCTGCGTAACTTGGCGAGACCCTGTCTCAAAAAGTAAAAAAAATGGGCTGAGGTGCAGCTCAGTGGTCCAGCACTTGCAGAGTATGCAGGCGTGAGGCCCTGGGCTCAACCCTCAGTACCGCAAAACAAAAACAAAAACAAAAACAAAAACAAACAAAAAAACAACAACTACAAATGTGAGGGAGTAACCAAGGCAGGATTAGAAAGAAGTCCGTCCACAATGCCATGGCGCCTGAGACCTGAGCCAATGGACAGGGAGCTCCGCAGCTGGGTCCCCTCCAGAGTTGGCTCAGCTGAAGGCGGATGGCTGAGCCCTTCTAGCTATACATCAGCCAGGCACTGGCTGCTCCTTGGAAAGGTAGCCTTGGGCGAGACAGTTCCCAAGGACTGTCGCAAGTCAGTGGCCAAGGCAATCTGCAGCTGTGAGCGGGCCACCGCCAATGTTCTCAGCAGCTAGGGTTGGAGGCCCACACCCTGAAGAGAGAACCGGGACGACACTGCGTTATCCACCATCGTGGCAGAAGATCTTAGGTTTAGTTTGGGACATATTTGTTTTAAAGGGCCCGTGGGTTTAATCAGTTCATGTCAACCATGGGATGTGCAAAACACCGTGGTGACTGGTGCAGACAGTACTTAAGGAGAGGGCAGGGTGCGGAGGTGAAGACACATACGGTGCCATGCAGTCCATGCATTGCAGGAGACCCAGGAGACCCCTTGTCAGGTAGAACTGGGTCCTCAAGTCCTATAACTTGCAAACCCCCTGCAAAGGGCTTTCATCGGGGCTAGGGTAGGCAGGGCTAGGCCCTCAAGGGATGAACCCTGATGTGATGGTTTTTCGTTCTCAGATAGCTTCCTAGCTTCCTCCTCTTTCTCTTTCCCTCCTCTTGGACTTCTTGTTGTTGTTAGGTGCTATCGAGTCTGACTCATAATGACCCCATGTACAGCAGGACGAAACACTCTCCGATTCTGTGCCAGGCACACGGTCTTATTTATTTTAAGCCCATTGTTGCAGACACTGTCAATCCATCTGGTGGAGGTTTTTTCTTTTTTCCTTTTTTTTCATTGACCTGCCACTCTCCCAAACTTGATGTCTTTCTCCAGGGATTGGTCCCTCCTGCCTACGTGTCCAAAATACGTAAGACTCTTGGACTTAGAGAGTGGGAAACAAACCCAAACCCAAGTTCTGGTTAAGGAAGTCAGGTGCAAGGAGTTAGGAAACCTTACAACATTCTGGACAGATTTCTCCTTCCAGCTGCCATCTCTGAAGACAATTCTTTGCTGCTAAGCCAAACTCCACACTTCCACCTCTCCTGTGATTCCTAAAGGTATGCTCAAAGAGACCACCGCCTTCCCTTTGTCTCCATCCTTCCCTTCTCCTGCCTCGGATACAAGGCCAGTGTTCCAGCATTTAGTCTTAAAGAGAGAGCAGGAGGAAAGAATGGATCCAGCCACAAGCCAGGACCTAGGAGGTCATTCAAATGTCTAGGGGCCTCCTAAATAAAGCTCCACTCTGAGCCCAGCCCCCATCCCTTCAGGTCCCCTAGCTGAAAGGCTTTTGCAGGAATTTCCAAAGTGAGGCTCAGAAAAGACAAGGTGGTTTTGCTATAGAAAGTCTGTGAAATCACTAACAAAGGATACTGCGAGTCCTTTGCTATTTCTGGCAGGCTTATAAAAATTGAAACCTGGTTATTTGATTTCAAGGGTATGTTTTTAGAATATATCTCCTAGATCTATCAATAGTTTGATGTTCTTAAAAAGAAACGCTACACACCCCTCCCCCTCGTTGGTGGCTACCCTCCCACAAATCCTTAAATTATTACACTAGGGTCAAACATTGTAAAAATTCCTTTAAAAAAACAAGCTAACAAATGTAACATGTTCAACTCCTCTATGAATACCTAGGCCTAGCTTGGTTTGGAGCTCAAAAATGTGCAGCTCACGTCTCGAGGCTGCTCAGTGGAGCAGTTTGCCAGACCTTTGATGGGGAGATAAAGAAAATGCCTTTCTCTCCTTCCCGCTTTCTCTCCAGGAACACACCTTTTGTGTGCTCTGCCTAACAAAGGAATTTCCCAATTTCACAGTGGAAGGAGGGAAGGTGTAGTCCTTACATGCTTCTGTAAAGCAGTCTCTCAACCACAAAAGTAACACAAAACAGAACAAAACCCCCCAAAAGGCTAGATTTTTGCAATCTACCTGATTGGAGCTAAAAACCAAGACACTGAGAGAGAGCAATAAAAACAGCAACAACAAAATCCCAAAGGATTTGGAATTCCTTTAGTTTCTATTTGGCATGAGAAACATATGATTTCTTTGTTCTGCCCTTCCTTATCTACTGTACTCAGATAATAGTTTTATTTCATTCTTGTAGTCAAATTACTATTTTATTGTTGCTCAAAGCAGACCGGTGCACGAGGTTGTCTTACATATGTAGAATAGTAGAATGAACCTTTTTGTACTGATTTTTTGGAAGAGGGATAGTCTTTTTGTTCCCCTCTTTCCTTTTCTTTTTCTTTTTTTTTTTTAACTTAGAGTAGAAGCTGTCTTTTTCAGCTGTAAAATTCAAATTGAATGATTTTGCAAAATGGCCTAAGATAGGTGCTTAGCTTTTAGCTATTGGTCTACTTGGCAAAGGGGCTACTCTGAAATTGTTTTTGTAAAAATAGAACTGAGATGATTTGCTAGAAATTACCTTGTACTTTGGTTTTTTCTTTTTTTCTGGAACTTAAAAGCATATGCACTGTTACCTCTTGCCATTTGTGCAAATGATGAATTGTGCTTTTAAACCAGATTTCCTCCAGCCAAGGGCTGACCGGCACATTGGGCTTCTACACAGCACTGCTCAAAAAGTATTTGGCATTATGGAGCTACAAGGCAGTTGTGCAGCTGAAGATTCTTTATGATAAGCAATTCAGACTTTGGTTTGGGGAGTGCAACTCTTGTAACTATTCACGAGTTGCTTTGCTGTGCTTTCAGCTCTGAGAGGGGGTGGGGGAGGGGCAAGACTATTTTAAGTTAACAAAGATTCCAAATCAACGAAGGATTTATTGTGATAGTTACATTAGGAAATGGCATATACTGGAATACGCGTAGCGTATCAAGATCTCAAATTTGCAGGTCTGTCTATGCTTTTCAGTGCACATAATGTTTTTTTTTACATGCATATTAATAAAGGCCCACCTTTGGGAGAAGAAAAAGTCTTCCTTTCAAATGAAATCTAGCCCAGGTAAAGTTGAAACTCAACACACAGAGTACTGTCATTGTTTCCCGGCTAAAAGGAGAGTTTCAATTTCATCATCTGTAACACTGATAAATGGAAGGCTGTGGCCAGGCAGGATTTGTAGCTTACATAGGTTTTCCTAAGGGTGTGTAAATATGAAGATAGGCGTTCGGATTTATGTGCATCTCCACACAATTTGCTGTTTGAAATTAAAAGACAACTCTTCCGTGAGACAATAATTCGGTTCATTTGCATGATTAGTCTTAAATAGCAAAAATGCTATTTAAAATTTACATCATATAGCGCCCCTGTACCAGAGAACAATGGCTTCCTCAACGGAAGTTAACGCTAGAGAGGAATTCTGAGATTTTTTTTTTTTTTTTAACTTTTCTGAACCCTTTGCAGACATGAACCCACCAATCTAATTTAGAATAGAACACATAGCAATGCTTCCTGGGCTGGAGTCTTCCCTGCTACTCCAGTCATATTATTGTCTTCACAGTCCAAGCAAAGAGAAGGGAGTCTTTTCACGAGGCAGTGGTAACATTGTATTCAGATTCTTCCATGTTGTCCTATTTCTAGTGTCAGCACACTTAGTTTGGCATGGAGGTTTCTCCCGGCATAAGCCTTTCAGTGGATTGCACGTCTGTGAACAATGTAGGAACCAGGACCCAGGGCTGGGGAGCAGCACGCTTCATCTGGAACGGAAGCGCATCACCTCAGCCCGGGATGGGTTACAATGATCCCCCTCGGTGGCCTTCAGTGGGTTTATAGATGTATCTTTTTTTGTGTGTTGTGTAAGCCACGACCACCTGCCGTATGTACAGTGCGTGCTTCTTACATTTGTACACCATCTCCCTCCTAGAATTTAAAGATCCAGCTATTACATCTTGTTTACTCAGTATCATTCCCCCATTTAAAAAAAAAAAAAAAAAAAAAACCCTCCATGAACTGAACATGCCATGTTTCAATCTGGCCCCAGTGGCTTTCTCTCTGAAAGCAGAACGTGTGTCTTTTCCACCAGGGCTTTCTCCCCACCCCAGGGGTGGCTTCCATTCTTTTGTGGCTCAGTTTAAGGCGAAAAGGGCTCCAAACCACTAACTAGCCAGAGGAGAGCCCTTTCTTCCACCTCCAGGGAGAATTTCAGGTCGGGTGTATCTGGAGATAGCGTGCTCTCTTCTTACTTATTTGCCACCATCACGGGGAAGACCGAACACCACCTTGGCTTCAAGATCCCGGGTAGAGGCTCGCGGTCTGTTTCAACCATCTTTGGCGAGGCCTTGCTTCCTTCCACTCGAGTAAGTTGCGGCTTGGGGCCATGGAAAGGACTGGGTGAGAGTCTGAAATGTCGTTTGAAAAAAAAAAAAAAAAAAAGGACAAGCAGCCCAGCCCTCCCTCGGTCCCCTCACCACCTCCACCAGCACCGGGCTCCGCGCTCCGGGGCCAAGCGGCGGCCCGGCGGCCCGGCTCGGGCGAGGCGTGGCGGGCGCGCGGGCCGCCTCTCCGCCGCCGGACCCGGGCTCGGGGCGGCCGCGGGGCTTCGCGCTCCGCCGCCGCCGCCTCCCCCGAATCTCCCTTCCCCCACGGCCGCCCCCTCCCCCTCGCCCGCGCTCCCTTTTGTTCGCTCGCCGCCCGGGCCGAGCCGCCGCCGCCGCCGCCGCCGCTGCCGCCGCTGCCCGGGCCCGCAACCCCCGGCCGTAGGCCCCGGCGTGGCGGGCCGAGCCGCCGCCGCCGCCGCGCGGCCTAGAGCGCAGCGCCCGGGGAGCGCGGCCGGCCGGGCGCACGGCGAGGCCGCGGCGGCGGCGGCGGCGGTCGGGGTGCGCGGGGGGCGGTGGCGGCGGCGAGGCTGCCCCGCCGCACACGCACACAAGACCCGGGCGGCGGGAATGCGGATGACACGCCCGTGACATGGAAGCCGCCGTCGCCGCCGCCGCCGCTCCGACGACAGCAGCAGCCACCGCAGCAGCAGCAGCCGCCGGCGGCGCCGCGCGGAACAAAGGTCATCCGAGCTGCGGCCCAGACGCCCGGGCTTGACCGCTGCGAAGGCCAACCCGGGGCCGGGGGTGGGTTGTGCGCCTCGGGGCGGGGGCGACCAGGGGTGGCCCGGGCGAGTGAGGGGCGTGGGTGGGCGCCGGGGACAGGCGGGGGCGCCGGCCCCTCGTGCCACCCCTGCGGGTCGGGGCGAGCGCGCGAGGCTCAGGCCCCGTGGCCTGGCTGCAGTGGCCTGTCCCACCCTGGCCTTGGGGACGGCTGGCCTTTGCGCCCCGCCAGCCACCTGGCGGGGGCCGAGGAAGGGCCGGTTCGGCTAGGCCCCACCGGCTCCGAGAGGGGGCCACGTGAGTCCGGGCTGCCCTCCTCCCCCTGCGGCGCTGGCCGCGCACAGATGCTTCTCCCAAGGCCTCGGTGCCCCCTCGCCCTCACTGCCCCTCCACTCGCTCCCCACCGGCCCAGACATCCCCAGTGTGCCACCCCGAGGTGAAGGGATTTGGACTTCTCCCCCCCAGGTGCTTGAAAGGAGAGAAGGTTGGAGGAGGAGGAGGAGACTGGGGGGGCCTCTGGTGGTGGTGACGGGGCTGGGAGAGAGAGGAGAGGGACGGAAGGGAGGAGGGGGCTGGGTGGGGTGGGGGTGACAGGCAGAGAGGAGCCTGGTCAACAAGCCAGCACCACTCTGCTAGGAGGCCAGGCCGGCTCCTGCAGCCGACGCATCCTGTGTGAGGAGACACACATAGATTGCTTTCTTGGGGGCTCTTTGTCAGCCACCAAGCCAGGGAACACACACTGACACACACGTACACAAAGATCTGAGCCAGGTTGTGGGAGGTAAGTGGGAGAAGGAGGGGGAAACAGTGGCTGCGGTGGGCTTCGGGGTGGAGGGGCGGGGGGATGAGCCCTCAGGGGCCATGGGGGGCTCGTGAGGTGAGCATTTCCAAGGCTGTGTGCATGTGTGGCGGGGGGAGACACACGATGACCTTCCCCTCCTCAGGAAGACCTGGAAAGGAGAGGCAGCCCCCAGCGTGATCCCCCCTGTGCTGATGATTTTCAGGGACTTGTTGGCAACTCAGCGAGGGTTGCCATAGCTTTTTTATGTAGGGTGACCAGAACCGGCTGAAACTGGTTTGAGGCAGATCAGCTCCTGAACACAATGCAGTCACTGAGCTACTACAGTGGGATAGCAGCTTCCTCCCTTCATGGCAGCCAAAAGCAGAGGAGCTTGCAGGAAGGTGCCATCCCAACACAGTATGTGAATGCACACTTAGACACCACACAGCACTGGTACGTGACTAATGGAGCCCTAAGAGAGCCTGTGTAGAGACGATGGGGAAAAAGGTGCAGGTTTGCAGGGTCTGAGATGACTTGGGCTTTTCCTGCCTTTTTCTTTTGCTTAAGGGATGGACAAGGAGCTGAGATTTATGACCCTTATTAAAGAGAGAAAAAAATGTGCCTTGCTAGGGTGGGGACACTTGGTTTGTGCAGTCTCTCTCTCTCTTTCTCTTGTGTTTTAACAAAACAAAACCAGAATGAACTGATGGATTTGTAATGGTAGTTTGTTTGTTGCTGGAGAATGCTACTTTGCATGCCTTTTTTCTCTTGCAGGGTATGTTCTGTTTTGTACTTTTTCCTTTTAGAAGCTACTAAAGGGTGTTGGGGATACTTCTGACTATTATGAAGGCCAAAAGGTAACAATATTGTTCTAGGAAATGAGCATAAATGCGTTCCAGTGATGCTGTTAGCCATACATGCTGTCTTTTTTTTTTTTTTTCCCTTGTAGGCCTGTTGACTGGGGCTGCTTTTAACCCTTTCATATTTGCAGAGAATGCAACCGTGTGACAGTAACTGAACACTGGTCCAAAGTCTTTCCAAAAGGTCAAGGTTCACAAGGTGAGATATGCTGTTTTTAGCATTAATGTAAATACTAATCTGTAGATCCATGCAGACACAGACCGACCGAGGATTGGTACCATGGAGGTAAATGGAGTTCAGAATAGAGAAGAAATGCTCCTGCTGTTGTCTGTGTTTCATGGGATTCGAGTGAATTTTTGATGGTATTGCTATCAAGGTGAAGTCTGAATGCCTTCATTAGATGGCATGTGCCTGAGCGTTTGGAACAGGCAGGCCTGGAAGGAGGCATGTTTAGAGAACGGTAGGCGGCAGGGCCTTGTGGAGAATGTGCTGCTTTGCATAAGACTGAAGCAGTCCACATGAAGCATTTTCCCCATGATTGTAAGAAAAGGAAGGGCTTCACCAAATCGAGGCAACCCAGCCACCTTTTTAGGATTTGAGGAGCCTGGAGGTAGAGTTGCCTTTTGTTCATTCATCACCTTTCTTTTGCTATGCTCTCTGTTCACCTGAAAGGTTTTTTTCACTCCGACTCAAGTGGTGGAATGTCTTGTATTGATTTTGGGGGCTGTCGATGGTGAGTTCACCATCGGATTATTTGTGGCATACATTTTCATGTGGAATACTAATGCAAAACCAGGAGGAAACCGGGTAGTCTGGTTTCTTCTGTGCGAAGATGCCTGCTAGCTCACAGCTTTACTGTAATGGGTGGTAGCAAATGTCTCATGCCTTGAAAAGACTGCAGTTAGATTGGAGCTGGCATTTTTGTGCACCCTCCCAAACCAGATGTTGGAGAGGAGAGGAGAAAGCAGAGACTGTAGCAAAGGGAAGAACAAAGGCTGTGGGAGCTTCCAGGGGAACACTATAAACATTCTGTCTTGGGGTGCCTTGTGAAAAGAACTGCAACTTCCCCAAACAGGAAACCAGTCACTCCAGAGTTAGATCCAGCATGATCTCAGCAACAGAACTGGTTCTACCTTTTCTACTCGTTTGGGAAAAGCACAGTCAAGAAGTGCCCAAGAGGAGACATGATTGCAAATACCTTTCTCCCTCCCTTTGAAGTGGATATTTTGTTTCTCTCTGGATTGAGCAGAATACTCTTTTCAGAAATGCTGAGGATCTTAGAATTGGTTAAGTTGCATGCTGGCAGTTGGTGGGCAGCCTATCTGCAGTGAATGGGCGTTAAGTATGCAGGGTTTTTTTTTTTTTATTGTTGAGATGTTTTTCATTTGGTCGCAGAACGTCACTTGTGTGATCAGACTGGCAGAAGGGAAAATAAGAGTACATGGATAGCTCAGAATACTTTATAGAGTATTTAATAGAGGTAAATGTAATCTCGGACGGATATACCAGCAAATAGCTTACATAATGGAACAAAATTCTTTGCAAATCACCGTGCTAAAATTGGTTTTCAATTCTACCTCATTTTCGACTGCCAGAGGTTCTTCTGTGGATGACTGTGGCAGAAATGTGCTTGCAAAGCAGATTCGACTCCATGTTGCATGATAACGCTGCTCCTGCATTTCTGGTGCCAACGAAAACTCAGATGGCTAATATGATAAACCTTAATTAGCTTAATACAATAAGCTTGTTTTATCATCTAGTCCTTCATTTTTGTCTTTCTAGAGCCAGTGATTTTTTTATTTAACTTTGACACCTCGCCCCTTGCAATGACTCTTCAGGATAGGTTTAAAAAACCTTTTGGGGCACTGCATGTCATGGAATGTTCTGGTTTACTCTCTTGGTGGTTTTTTGTAGCTTTGTTCTTCCCCCTCCCCCCAGAAGTCTTCTGCAAATAGCATTTGTTTTGCATTTAGGCCAGTCTTTCCAGCTGCAAATGCCGTTGGAGGTTGGCGAGCTGGTTCTCCAGGGCAGCAATCATGAGCTCATCTTGGATTGGGGCTGGCCTCAGGTGTTGATCTCACGCTGGGCTGTAACAATGTAGCAGGCCCAGGTCTCTGGGGAGAGGGACCCAGGGCTTCTGGAGAATCAGCAAGGGCCCGTTCCTGGGAGAGACAGCAGGGAACACCATGGCGCCCACTGTTGGGAGGGTGGGGCCCTGTGCTGGCGCCTGAGCAGGCGCCTGCTTGGGATCGCCTGCGGCAGTCTCTGAGGACGACCTGCGGGCCTTCCCTCTGCAGCAGGAATGTGTGGGCTTGGCCCAGAATGTGCTGGAAAGAAAGTGTAACTGGGTGGTGAACCCTGGCTTGTTTTTATTCCTTGCCTGGAATTTAGTCACATTTTCCATGTTAAGGAACATTGGATCGAGGGCTTTTTGAACTCTCAGCCCAGCCCGGCCCTGGAGCCCCTCTCACCTCACACTGCTCTCCCAGCCTCCTTTTCTTTCAGAGATACTCCCCTCCCCCACCCGACTCTTTGTTTTCTCAGTCTCTCTATGTAGCCCAGGCTGGCCTTGAACTCTTGATCCTCCAGCATCCACCTCCCAGTGCTGGGATTACTAGGATTACAGGCATGTGCCTCCACACCCCGCCTCTCCACTCATTTTTTTAGGAAGGAAGCAGCCAACGTGTAAGTGGAGTTTTTGCTTATACCTTTTACTAGGATGAATTAGAATGTTAGGATCGGTGATTTCCCATCCCTTATATTTCTTCCCTGGAACTTCTTTCTTGGGCTTTGTTGCCAAGAACAGTCTGTCTTCAGTGGGCTTTGAATAACCTTTTTCGTATCCTTGATAGAACTCCACCTTGCTTTGCACAGCTGTTTGCCCTAATATGGAACGTTAAGAAGGATGTCAGTACAAGAGAAACTGAAAGGACCTGAAGAATGTTTGAAATGGGGTTACTCCTTCCTCATTTCCCTAAATCTCTTCCTAATCCCCACACTGTCAAAATGAGAATAGCAGTGCTGATAGACAACATTACAGAAATCCACTCTTTTGTGTTAATTACATTTTAGGGATGATCTTTAACCAAGTCATGGTTAAAGAAGGAACTTTTTAAAGTTTAATTTACATGTGTGGTGTACAGTTCTTTGGGTTTTGACATATTTATAGTAATGCATCTACCACCATAATCCATGTAGAATCATTTTATCATGCCAGAATTTCCTCTTGCTGCCGCATTGAGTCGAACTCTTCTCGCACCCATTGTTGTTGTTAGGTGCCGTCGAGTCGGTATCTGACTCATAGCAACCCTTATAGGGTTTTCAGTGGCTATTTCGGGATTGCCTTGGGAGTGGATTGCCAGGTCCTTCTCCCGTATTTGCAGTGCTGAGAATCGAACTTGGGACCTCAGAGACTGCAGCGCAGTGCTCTACCAACTGAGCTAAATCCCAGCCCTCTCTCACCCATACCTGTGGCAGGCACTGTCCCACTACAGGGACTGTAGGGACATTCTTCTCTGTCTGTGTTGCTTGATCTTTTCTAGAAAGTCATATAAATGATTTCTTTCACTTAGTATGAAAATGTATTTAGATTCTTCCCTATATTGTGAATCAGTGCTTGGTTATTTTTTATTGCTGAGTAGAGGTCCACTGTATGGATGTACCACAGTTTCTTTATCCATGCATTGGTTGAAGGACATTAAGATTGTTTTGTTTCTGGCAATTGTGAAAAAAACTGCTGTAAGCCTTAGTGTACAAGTTTTTGTGTGAACATACATTTTTACTCCTCTTTGGTAAATACTTGTCATTGTGAGGCTGGGCCATATGGTATACACGCACACACACACACACACACACACACACACACATACACACACACACAAATTAGAAGTTTGAATGAAAGTAAACTGATTGTAATTTACAGAAAGATCTGGCCTTGACAGCTGCACTTAAGACATCCAAGGAAAGAGAACTAGTGAACACTGAAGACCCTTGAGAGATGATCATGATAATAGAACACTCTCTTAATGGGATGACATGCTCTATAACCCTGAACTAATCGGAATTAGCCAAAATGGAAACAAAAAGCTGCAAATGGTAAAATATCTTTTATTTCCCTCAGCAATTGTTTTTAATCTCCTGAGAAACATTTAGCAGTTTAATTTTTGCATTTGTCTTCGTGTTCAATGAAATACTACATAATAATAGAATTGAAATCTTGGGAAGTGATACCAAAGATCTTTGTTGAAATCTTAGTTGTGTGTAAATAGCAATTTCATTATAATTTGATTTATTGACTGCCAAAATATTTGTGGCAATCTACCATTTGAAGTCATTCTTCAGCTTTGATACTTTATAAAGAAGTGAAAATATTTAAGCCCTGTCAAAGCAGCGAAGGGGGAAGACTTGAAGGCGGACTCTTGTTTTTTTTTTTTTTTTTTAAAGGATAAACTAGCTTTCAGGATCAGGAAGAATAGACAGAGGTAGTGATGGTGGAGAGGGAGAAGAGCCCAAGAGTGCCAAGCAGTGTTAATTTGGAGATTCTTTCTTACTGTTTCCTGAGCACCAGTTGTGCTAGGACCTGGGAATGTGAAGGGAAAAGGAAAACAGAAAGAAAGGTCTTGGGGGAGGAAGCCTGCAGGAGCTGTGACAGAACCGTGGATAGCCACGTCGTACAAAGTGTCAGGGGAGGAGCCCCTGAGGACGTGGCTTCCCAGCTGAACCCGGAAAGACCAGCGCGTGGAGGCTGGCTAAGAGCATGTGAGTGGGCGGAGCTGCGATGGCGATGGTGAGGCTCCGACAGCCAGGTGTGTCCTGGGAGCCATGGTCGGTACCCCTAGCAGGCAGACGAGGACCGGACTGACAGAAGCCTTTCTGTACCGTCCCATCGAGTGTGGACGACTTGGATAGCCAGTTTTGGCAGAAAGACTTATCCTTTATCACAAATGTCCTGTGGCACCCCCCTGGAGGATGGAATGGAGACTGTTCAAGCTGGGGTCGGGGAGGTCAAGTGGGGGCCACTGCGGTCATCCAGGGGAGAAAGTACCAGGGCTTTGCTTCAAAGGCGAGAGGGGTTGCTTGTGGAGATGTAGTAGTAGGCGGTGGTCGTGCAGGGCACCAGGTGTGGGTGGTGGTACCTGACTAGATGTGGGGGAGGCCCTTCAGGTGCTGCCCAGGTTACTTGGTGGCTGGTGTTTTCTTTCTTGGGATGGCAGTGTTAGAAAGCCAAAGAGATTTGGAGGAGTAAGTGGAATGGGTCGCTCTGGCAAGCTCAGGTTTGGGCTCAGTTGCCTGTAGAGGAGCCCTGTGCCTCCCAGCTTTGTCAGGAGTTTAGGGGGGCTGTTTGGGTTTGAGTTCTGGATTGGGAGGACAGTAGTGTCAACATTTCTCCATGGGAGACATGAGAGCCTGAAACCTCAGATTGTACCGAGTCCTGATGTTGTTGTAGTTAGGTGCCATCGAGTCAGTGCCCGATTCATAGCGACCCAGTGTACAACAAATGAAACACTATTGTCGTGTTTCTCTGCTATTCACAGGGTTTTCAATGGCAGATTGTTTTTTGGGGGATGCAGTGGATTGCCAGGCCCTATTCCCACTGAGTCCTGTATATACTATTTATTTCTATTTGTGTATATTTATGATATTTAATTTATAAATTAGGCACGGTGAGAGATGAACAATTGCTAACGGTAAAATAGAACAGTTATGACAATGTATTGTGAAGTTATTTAAAATTTATAAATGGTTTCTTTTTTCTTCTTCTTCTTCTTCTTCTTCTTCTTCTTTTGGTGGTACTGGGGACTGAACCCAGAGCCTCACACATACTTTGGAAGTGGTCTACCACTGGGCTGCGCCCCCAGCTCCCAGCTCATTTTTTATTGTTTAAACTGAGACAGGGTCTCCTTAAATTATACACGCTGCCTCTGGCCTCAAACCTACCATCCTACTGCCTTTGCCTCCAGAATCGCTGGGATTACAGGTGTGCACCACCATATCCAGCTATTTCTGAAATTTTCTACCTAGTATTTTCAGACTGCTGTTGACCTTGGACAACGGAAACCTTGGGAAACAAGTCACAGAGACGAGGAGACTACTCTAATTAGCATAGAACAGAGATGATGGAAGAAGAAAGATGTAAAAAGGATAGAGTTTGGGGTTCCCTCGTATAGTAAGAAGCCTTAAATGAAGAGGTATGAGTGGCTGAAGATCTTGAAGTGCACGCTTCAGAAAGTCGGAGGATGCTGGGCGTGGGGGTACGCACCTGTAATCCCTGTGCTCTGGAGGCTGGGATGGGAGAATCGCAAGTTAGAGGCCAGCTTGGGCTACGTGACGAGTTGCAGGCCTGCCTGCGCAACCTGGCAAAACCCTGTCTGCACAACAACAACAAAAGGAGGGTTGCAGGTGTAGCTCCGTGGTAGAGTGCTTGCCTAGCGTGCGTGAGGTCCTGGGTTTGCTCTCTAGCACCATCAAAGATTAAAAGAAAGCAAGTCGGAGGGCAGAGTGTTCCCATAAAGGGGGGAAATGGTATCAGTAGCCATCAGCAGCAGGACCTGCAGGGTATGGTGCTGTTTTACTTTTTCACTGTTTAATTTAATACTGAAACAATTAGATGAGCTGTTGATTATTGTCACCATGGTACCAGTAGGGAGGCTGAGGCAGAAACCCTGGCCACAGCCTCTCAGATCACGAATGCAGGGGATTAGCTGGCCTGGACACACAGGCATGTGTCTCCACTCCCAGCCTCTCCACTCATTTGTTTAGGAAGGAAGCAGCCAACATGTAAGTCAAGTTTTTGCTTCTACCTTTTACTAGGATGAATGAGAATGTTAGGATTGGTGTTTTCCCATCCCTGGCAGAGGCAGGATGGGAAGCATGCTCCTATTCACAAGGCTGTTCTGCCTTGGGGGAGCAGGGATGGTGTTTTGGGGTGTGAAGGGTAGGAGGAGGGGTCCTAGAGGGGGTAGCAGGTAGCAAGCAGCAAAGAGATGGTGCTCTGGTTAGTTGGTGCCTGTCCCTCGAAGCTGTGTCATGGCGAGGGTTGAGATGCTCTGAGCCGCTTTGTGTTTTACCAGATCTTCCTGATTACTCAGCACAGAGAGAAGAGAATCTGCTATCTGTGCCAGAGACGGCCCTAGAGATAGCATGTTGAAAAGACTTCAACAGTTGTACTGGGCACTAGGATGAGGGTACAAATCGAAAGGGAGAGGGATAAAGAGATGCTGTTGTCTTATGCAACTCTTCGAAAAGGAGGGGAAAGGCAAAGTAAATTGAAAGCGGTGCCCAGGAAAATCCAACAAAAAATAAACTGTTTAAAAAACTTTTTGAAATTGTCGCCGACAGGCAGGAATTTCTGAATTCCGGCTGTTTCAGAATGACGAGGGGACAGCAGATTCTGTTGAATCTACATCTGGAGACTGAAATAAGTGATTGTAGATACTCCAAGTGGGTTGCTTATCTGTACCATATATTCCCTATGGAGGCTCCTCTACTCGATAGTCTTTAGGGTCCCAACATGCTATTTTGTATTGTTTTCCTTTTTTCAGTCAGTTATTAACAACTTTACATCAGTGGGCTTCCAGGTGTTTTGATTGATCCATACAGCTCTAAAAATAATCAGGGTGTTGTAATCCTTGACTGTTTTTGCAACTTCAACCTTTTGATTTAGGGCTGCAAACTCATTTCAGAGGCTGATTCTTGGGACCCGTAATGGATATTGATTTTATAATTTTCTTCTGTGAGAAACATTCTTCCTAGGGATCTGAATAGTAAGAGTTAGATTGTTAAAAGATGTTATAGGTTAGAAAATCCGAAGCCCTTTGCTACAAAGGGATTACATCACTGGAAATACTTCAGATGTTTGTAGTTATGTCCTCATTTTCTACAGTGAACTCAAGTTGGGGAAGGCTTATCAGATAGTTCATAGCAGGCCTGACACTACACACAGCATCGGGACTCCTAGTCCAAGATCACCTCCAGCATGGTTTTCTCTTTCCCTCCCGAAGTTTATCATATACCTTTTGATGGTATATAATCCTGCTCACGTTTATAATCCTTGTATCAGTATGAAAGTATGAGTTAGTCAAATGAAGCCTTACTTGGATACTCATTGATCAGGTCATCTTTACTAGTTCTGATGATTTTACATAGCAGGAATGCAAGAGGAAGTTTAAGGATGATGATGATGCTTGAGTTCTTGTTAACTCTGCATGGTTAGGCCAGGAGGATGATCGGATACTCTTGCCAAGTTCTTTATGACACCATCCTGTTGGCCCACCCCCCAAAGACAGACACTTGTACTCTGTCCCTTGCTAGCTGTAGGACCTGGTGCAAAGTTATCTAAGTCCTATACCATACTTTTCTTGAAGGTGATTATAAGGATTTAATTAATATAAAGCTCTTAGCAGAGTGTGTGCATTAAGTTCTTCCTAAAATTGTAGCTGGGGCTGGGATTTAGCTCAGTTGGTAGAGCGCTGCTCTGCAGTCCCTGAGGTCCCAAGTTCGATTCTCAGCACTGCAAATATGGGAGAAGGACATGGCAATCCACTCCCATGGCAATCCCGAAATAGTCAGCCATTGAAAACCCAATAAGGGCCTCTATGAGTTGGATGGGCCTGGGATTTAGCTCAATTGGTAGAGTGCTGCTCTGCAGTCTCTGAGGTCCCGAGTTCAATTCCTAGCACCGCAAAAATGGGAGAAGGCATGTGGCAACCCACTCCCAAGGCAATCCCGAAACAATCTGCCATTGAAAACCCTATGAGGGTCACTATGAGTCAGACATGACCCGACGGCACCTAACAACAGCAACATGAATTGGACACGATTTGACACTACCTAACAACAACAAAATTGTAGCTATTATTTTGTGTTCCCTGGTCTCCTCGTTTTAGGAAAATGGCATTGTTTTATTCTGCCTTGGGGGTGTTGGGTCCTCTGTCTTACCTTACCTCATTTTTCATTTTCTTTTCTTTTTCTCCTTTTCCTTCCCTCCCCTCTCCTGCCCCCTCCCCCTCCCCTCTCCCAACACCTTCCCCTCTCCCATCCCCACTCCCTCTCCTTAGAACCAGAGGTTGAACCCAGGGCCTCACGCATGCTCACATATACTTTGCAAGTGCTCTACCACTGATCTGTACCCCTAACTCGTTTTTTTACTATATTTATTGAACTTGGGATCCCCATGCCTCCGCCTCCTTAGTCCCTGGGAGTGCACGCGTGCATTGCTACGCCAAGCCCTCTTACCTCATTTTCAAGTAGATAATTTGTTTTTGACCATGAAAACACACAGAATGTGTGTCTCCTGCCTTGTTGGAAATCTTGCCCTAATTTTGTAGTTACAATCTTGTACTTCAGTTCTCTTAGCTCATGGAAAAATTAAGCCCAATCAGTGGTTGACTGTAGGAGAGGTTGTCTACTGGTGTGATTTATGTTGACTCAAGTTTAAAACAAAACAAAACTTGGCTGGGAAAATATGCTCCATTAGCAAAACCCTTTTCCTGGCGCTTTCTTCCCACGTTTATATGACAATGACTAGATTTTCTTATCTTGCACAGTGGGATTGAAGGTGATGGAAGATTAGTGGAGAAGGGATATAAAGGATTCACAAATAATTATTTTTTGTTGGGAACTCCTCTATCCAGTAGCCACCGGCCCCCTGGCTACCAAGCACTTGAAATACGGCTCATCCTAGTTGAGACAAGCTGTACATACCAGCTGCACCCCAGGTTTTGAAGATTTACTAAAAGAAATATGAAATTATCTCATCAACTATTTATATTAATTATGTGTCAAACTGATAATATTTGGTTAAGTACCATGTTTTGTTTTCATTGTTACTATTTTGGTGCTGGGGATGGACCTCAGGGCCTCAGTCTAAGCACATGTTTTACCACTGAGCTGTACCCCCGTCCCTTAATGTATTTAAAATTTATTTCACCTCTCCCTTTTTTCTCTCAAAAATGTGACTACTAGAAAATTGAAAACTATATATGTCATTTTCATATGTTTCTATTGGACAGTGCTGGTCTGGAAGGTAGGGTTGTTAGGTGCCATTGAGTCTGTATCTGACTCATAGCCACCCTCATAAGGTTTTCAATGGCTGATTGTTTAGGGATTGCCTTGGGAGTGGATTGCCAGGTCCTTCTCCCATTTTTGGGGTGCTGGGAATTGAACTCGGGACCTCAGAGTCTGCAGTGCAGTGCTCTACCAACTGAGCTAAATCCCAGCCATGGAAGGTAGGGTAGACATTTCAATAAATCTAGCAGTGTAATTTCTGGTGCCCTGCAATATGTAGTGATGTCATTGAGTCTGTCCCTCATTTGGAAAAGGTAGGGTAATAACTGTGTTAGCATCTCCTGATTAGAGAAACATGGCCTGTCCTAGAGTGAGCCCCTTTCCCCTCCCGGGTGTCCTCCTTCATCTTTCTCCAGCACAGGGTCTTTCCAGCCCGGCCAGTTTGGTGTGAGGTCCAGAATGGGAAGGGTAGCAGTGTTTGTTGCAGGTTACCGTGTGTGCTCTGTGCCTCAGACTGAGACCCTGTAAGGTAGAGCTGACATCCCTATTAAGACTCAGGCAACGTGACTGGCTAGAGGTTGCACCACTAGAAAGTGATTGAGCCTAGCTTTAAGCCAGGGCCAAGTTCTTCCCTGATTCCACTGTTTCCTTCTGCCTTTGTCATCTAAGAGCTCCAGTTGATGCTGGGGTTCTATACCTGTTCTCCGTGGGTGGGTGCACTTGTTAATTAGCCTGCCCTTCTTACGCTTTAACTTGCATACAGATCAGTGGGGGAGCTTGTTAAAAGCCGGTTGCAGGTAATGAGGCAGTGGATGGGGTGGGCCCAAGCGTCTGCATTCCTAAGTGGCTTGAAGTTGATGCTGCTGGTCCACGGACCACACACTTTGAGTAGCATCTGTTTTCCTTGGTCTTAGCCCAGCTGTTTCTTGCTTCTGTAGCCATCTGATTCTTAAAGCCTTGCCCGACTCCACAGGGCCTTGCCCTCTGGCTTGGCATGGGATGCCAACAGCAAGTGCAAATCAGGCTAGAGCTGATTTTTGGTCATTAGATGCTGAGGTCTGGCATGAACATTGATTTCTAGGTACTCGGGATCTGGCTAGATCCTTGGTTTCTTCTTCTTCCTACATTCCTGCATTACCCTGGCTCTTTTTTTTTTTTTTTTTTTGGTACTGGGGGTTGAACCCAGGGCCTCGCACCTGCATGCTCTGCAAGTGCTGGACCACTGAGTTGCATCCCCAGGGTCTCGCTAAGTTATGTAGACTGCCTCTGGTCTCGAACTTGCAATCCTCCTGCCTCCGCCTCCCGAGCCGCTGGGATTACAGGCATGCACCACTGCACTTGGCTCATTGCCCTGGCTTTGATATCTTGATCCATTTGACCCTTTGACACATGTACTCTAATAAGACAGAAGGTAATTTCAATATTGAGATTAGACCCGGGAGCTGTGTGGCAAGGGTACTTCTTATAACTCCTTGTCACGAAGGCTGTTAGTATGTAAGAGTGACTGTGCCATGATTGGTTGTGTCAGGGATTTGGTATCCAGTGAGATTTCTGCTCCCTTGCCTAATCAAGAATTCAGGTGACTTGTGAGTTTTCCTTTGAGCGGGGATTTTAAAAAGAGCCACCTCACAGAGCAGTGTTGGAAAATGGCTGATCCTGCTTCTCCAGCACATGTTGAAGACAACCACCATCGAACCCCTGGGTCCAGCTGCCCTGGACATGGTTACCCTGGGGCCCCAGCCAAAGAAGTTGAGTTGCAGGAAGGAGTTGATTTATTAAATGATTAACCTGTAAGAGACTCGGAAGACTTCAGTGAGTGGATTTCTTACTTTGAGAAGGCGCACTGATTAAATCAGTCCTGGCAATGGACTTATGTCCGTCACAGGAGAGAGTTTGCCTCTCCGTCTCTCTGCAAAAGCCTGCCATCTCGCAAAAACCCTGCCTGAGTTTTAGATTGTATAGGACATTTGGACAGAGTTCTGTGAAATACGAATCTGGGACAGTGGATGTGATTTATTAATTATTGGCTAAACCCATTATCTCCCTGTTCAGGATGGAATCCCCTGCCCTGCACGGAGCGAGTCTCTGCTGTGGGCATGGGAGTGGATGCTGTGGAGCCCCGGGTGGCTGGAACGGGAGTAGAGTGTGTTTGGAGGGATAGGGACAAGGCTAGGTGTTAGGCGCTAGGATGGGCAAGGCCGTGGGGCCAGCCCTGGAGGAAGGGAGTGGAGCTGTGGGTGGTAATCAGAATGTAGTTGGGGTAGCAAGCTGGAAGC
Source organism: Pedetes capensis (assembly GCA_007922755.1). Classification (NCBI taxonomy): domain Eukaryota; kingdom Metazoa; phylum Chordata; class Mammalia; order Rodentia; family Pedetidae; genus Pedetes; species Pedetes capensis. The sequence goes on from VMDO01001740.1 coordinate 22,331, forward strand.
CTGACTGGAGCGTAGGTTAGGAGTTAAGTCAAAGACCAGGACTAGACCCGCGGCCATCAGAAGGCAGCATGGGGATGGATGGTCACAGGTGCACTGAAATGGTCAAGAACCAGGAGAGCACAGGGCTGCAGAGTGGGTGGACAGGTGGAAGCGCAGCGTGGACGCAGAGGGCTCTCTGAGCAATGGTGGCGCTGATGGAGAGGCCATTGGGATGACCTTGGGGTGGCGGAGGGACTGGGTGACTGAGGGAAGATGGTAGGAGGTGCCAGACCCTGAGCCACCAGTGTCTGAATGAGAACCAGCTGGACCCCCAGCCTCCAGGCGGGAGGGTGGTGGAGGACACTGGGGGTCCAGGTGGCAGACACGAGGCGTGGGAAGCGGAAGCAGCCCCTTGTGGGCGGGATTCATATGGGAAGGCACTGAAAGAGCGGACTGGCGTTGGTGTGGCGCAGAGGCCACGTGGTGAAGGCCCAGCTGTTAAGGTAAGATAGTGAAACGGAGCTCACGCTGAGGCCTGGGGTGGCAGCTGCCAGGAGGACTCGGGTCCAGAACTCATCCACCTTGTGCGCTACGCCTGTGCTGCATTCTGGTGAGGGTCACGTGTCCTTGCGTGTCTCTTTGCGCCTCTTCCTGGTAGACCTGTGTTCTCTTCTTTCCTGTGCCCATCGCCAGATACGGCCCTGTGTTTGCAGGTTCATTTAGAGCACCAGTGGGCAGCCCCTGCGTCCTTCAGTCCTCCTTCCCCTTCTCAAAGCCACGCACCTCACCGGTCCTGGTCTGGTCAGCCGTGACTGGGAGAGCAGGGCTACCACCAACTATAAATGGCCGGCGTTTTCAGTGAAGGTGGCTGCTGGGCTTGTGAGTCTGGAGCCTAATGGCAAGGGTGCTGCGGTGGGAGCCGCCTTTCGTGTGCAGTCAGGGTATTCCCTCCTCCTGTAAAATGCAGTGCTTTCTGGAGAGGGAGGCTGGGGGAGCAAGAGCTGGTGGCTGCCTTTGTTTAGATCCTGGGAAACCTGGAAATGAATGAGACAAGTCAGTGAGAAATGAAGTGTGTGTGTTTATGAGGTAAGTTTAACAAGTTGGAGGTAAAAAGACAGTGAAGTGGGGGCTGATTTTTTTTTTTTTTTTTAGGAAAGGTGCTTTTGTTTATATATAAAAATAACAAGCCAGGCATGTTGGGTCACACCTGTAATCCCAGCAGCTCTGCAGGTGGAGGGAGGAGGATCACAGGTTCAAGGCCAGCAGGAGCCTGTGTAACTTAGTGAGACCCTGTCTCAAGATATAAAAAAATTTGAAAAATGGGCTGGGAAGTGGAGCTCAGTTGTAGAGCATTTGCAAACCAGGCATGAGGGCCTGGGTCCAACCCCCAAGTACCACAAAACAAAAAAGACATTAAGCTAGTCCTCATGGTACACACCTATAATTCTAGCTACTTAGGAGGCTGAGGCAGGATAAACATGAGTTGGAGGCCAAAGGAAGCCTGAGACCTTGTCTCAAGATGAAGACTAAAAATGGAGGTCGAAGTGTGTCTCAGTGGTAGAGCACTTAGCTAGCATGTGCAAAGAAAGCTCTGGGTTCAACCCGCTCATATCATCAAAAAAAAAAGAAGAAGAAGAAGAAGAAGAAGAAGAAGAAGAAGAAGAAGAAAAGGAGGAAGAGGAGCAGAAGCCATAGAGCATAGCTATGTGGTCGGAGGGACAGTTTTTGTTAATAAATGATGAGAAACAATAGCTGAAGGGAAAGTTACCTAAAGGGTAACTTGGTCACCTTGGGAAAATGGAGCTAAGGAAGCTGGGGCCACTTTTGACTTTTGAGTTGTTAGGGCAATCCTGGAAAGTGGATAGTCTTACTGTCCCATTTTATGTATGGTGAATTGAGGCTCCAGAGGGTAACGAGTATGTCAAGGCCAAGATGGAGTTGACATTCCTGCAGCTGAGCTTCACTCCCCCATTATCAGTACAGGAGCCAAGGTGAATGACGTCTTCAGAGAGTGGATCTGTTATCTGTTTTCTATTTCTTGAAATCAAAAGCAGTGTATAGTTTGCAGCATTTGCTCGATAAGTGCATAGCTCATGCTGATTATCTGAGCAGGGGACTGAGACACTGGAGGTGGGAAATGTGGCTGAGGGACAAGGAAATGTTTAAGCCTAACATTCAGGATCTTTCCTGAGGACATAAATGTACAATTGAGGGCTCTTTTATGTAGGGGTGTGTGTGTGTGTTTGCGTTCACATAGGCGCTTGGAGCCTCTCAGATATGTAAAGTATCTGGCAAAATGCAAGTCTGGTTTTCTGGGCAGTGTTTACTTTGGGTGAGATTAAACAGACAGTTTAGCATTTGACATAATCATGATTAGACTTTAATGATTTTAACTTAGATGACTCATTTTGTTGTTAGGTGCTGTCAAGTCTGGTCCGACTCATGGGGTTTTCTATGACCTGATTGCTTCGGGATTGTTTTTGGGAAGGCGGCCATGTAGAGGTTAAAAAAATTTTGTTCCTCTAATCTTGAGCATTAGGATATTGTTGACTCCACTTGGAGTTTCAAATTTAGCTGTAGTGTCTTGGGTTACACAGTGCTCTAGTTTCAGGTCATTGAAGATAGGAAAAATCTTTTCTGTGTCTGTTTTGCTTCTTAGAAGACTTGCTGAATTGCTTGTCTGCAAGGGGCACTTAAGGATGCATTTTATCATACTCTGTGAGTTGTTGAGAATTCTGATGACATCTGTCTCATTGCCTGCTTGGGAACATCAGTGTTGTGACTCAGTTTCTTCTGGAATCTCTGTGCTCAGTCAGGGTCTCACTACATATCCTAGGCTGGCCTTGAACCCCAGACCCTCTTGTCTTTGCCTTCAGGCGTGTGCCACCAGGCCTGGCTATTGACCTTGCTTTATGTTAAAACAACTTAAATTTAGTAAATACTATATTGGGAGAGCCTGCAGAGGTAGCCCTGTGGCATCCGATCCCGTCAGATCTCGGAAGCTAAGCAGGGTCGGGCCTGGTTAGTACCTGGATGGGAGACCGCCTGGGAACACCAGAAGCTGTAGGCTTGGGAGAAGGACCTGGCAACCCCCTCCTAAAAATCAATCTGCCATTGAAAACCCTATGAAGAGCAGAGAAGCACTGACAATAGTGCTTCCCCTGTTGTACAGAGGGTCGCTATGAGTCGGATACCGACTCGACGGCACCTAACAACAACAACATATTGGGAGAAGGACGTGGCAACCCACTCCCAAGGCAATCTGGAAACAATCTGCCATTGAAAACCCTGTGAGGGTCACTATGAGTCGGACTCGACTTGACGGCACCTAACAACAACACAACATATGGGAGGTGCCTGCAGCCTTAGCACTGTGGCATCTGATCCCATCAGGAAGCTAAGCAGGGTCAAGCCTGGTTAGTACCTGGTTGGGAGACCTCCTGGGACCACCAGATACTGTAAGCTTGGGAGAAGAACCTGGCAACCCACTCCCCAAAATCAATCCGCCATTGAAAACCCTATGAATAGCAGAGAAGCACTGACAAAGCATTTTGCCTATTGTACATAGGGTCGCTATGAGTTGGATACCGACTTGATGGTACCTAACAACAACATAACAAATATTGGAGATACTGTAGTAAGCGCCTACCTGGATGGTTTTATTTAATCTTCACAATAACTTGCAGAGGTAGATCTTCTTAGTTCCATTTTACATTTGTAGTTGTGGAATCTTTTTTTTTTTTTTTTGGTACTGGGGGTTGAACCCAGGGCCTCGCACTTGCATGCTCCGCAAGTGCTGGGCCACTGAGCTGCACCCTCAGCCCCTTTTTTTTTTTTTTTTACTTTTTGAGACAGTAAGTTATGCAGACTGCCTCTGGTCTCGAACTTGCAGTCCTCCTGTCTCTGCCTCCTGAGCCGCTGGGATTACAGGTGTGTGCCACCGTGCCCAGCTTTTGGGAATGGAATCTTAAAGAAGTTGAGTGACAGGATTGGGATGGAGCTCAGTGGTACAGCGCTTGCCTGTCGCTCACAGGGCCCCCGGATCAAATCCCCAGCACCTCAAACAAAACAAACAAAACAAAACAGAAGAAGTTATGTCACTTAGAGTTTTGTAATGCTTAAGGGGACGAGCCAGGATTTACCTTAGTTTATCTTACTCTGAAGCCCACGCTTCTGACCACTACAGGGAGCTGTGGTTTAGAGGTGTCATTTGCACAGCTAATTGGTGGCAAGCTCGAATATCTTTGAGGTTCAAAGCCACTGCTTCTGGCCAGCCAATATTTCTCCTGGTGTCAAGATTCAGAAGGTGCTCCTTCCTGGCTTCGGGACACTGCGGCTCTGGCTCCCAAGTGTCTATAACATGAAGAAGTACTGTGCTTCCTTCCCTTGTCTGCCTTCCTTTAGTGTGACTGCGCACGCCAGTGTGTGTGTGTGTGTGTGTGTGTGTGTGTGTGACTTTCACAGTGCAGATGGATAGCTGGCGTTTGGCTGTCCCTACAGAGCCAGCAGATGAGGTTTTTTATGACCATTTATTTTTTTGTTTTTTTGCGTTACTGGGGGTTGAAACCAGGGCCTCGCGCCTGCATGCTTTGCAAGTGCTGGACCACTGAGCTGCACCCCCAGCCCATTTTTTCACTTTTTTGAGACAGGGTCTAAGTTACGCAGACTGCCTCTGGTCTCAAACTTGCGATCCTCCCGCCTCCTCCTCCCGCCTCCGCCTCCCGAGCTGCTGGGATTACAGGCGTGCACCACCGCCCCCGGCAGCTTTTATGACCATCTCTGTAGCATTAAACCTCAGGCAGAGCCCTTTCAGTAAAACTTTCTCATTTTTGCTCTTCTTGCGTATTTGGAGATCTGTTCGCTTCTTTGTTCCTTATGTTGTCTCAGGCAGAGGTGCGCCCAAGAGAAAAGCATGGAATTAAAGCTGTCAGAGAAACAAATGGGTAGGCGGCACCTCCCTCCCACTCGAACTTCAGAAAGTACCCGTTTCCCAAAACCAGCTCCCAAAGGGAATAATCACTGCCGGCATGCCCAAAGCTGTGTCACCCCAGAGCTGGAAGCATCAGATTCATACTGTTAGGTGCTGTCGAGTTGAGTCCACTCGCAGAGCCACCCTATGTACAGCAGAAGGAAACACTCCCCGACACTATGCCACGCCCACCTCTATGTCAGTGCTTCTCTCCTATTCATAGGGTTTTCAATGGGAGATTGTTTCAGGAGTGGGCTGCCAGATCCTTCTCCCGTTTTTCTGGGGCTGAGAATCAAACCCAGAGCCTCAGAGGGCGCAGAGCAGCACTCTGCCAACTGAGCTAAACCCCAGCCCCAGCATCAAATAAGCTGGGGTGATTCTCCCAGCCCTGGAGACTCTGAACATTTGCACTGCAAGTTTACATTAGCACTGGGAAGATCAGAGGAACCTTGAGAAAAGAAGTCTTTGCGTGTGTGTGTGTGTGTGTGTGTGTGTGTGTGTGTGTGTGCATTTCCCAAATTCCTAGACTGCAAACTCCCTTCTTACCCCTTTTAGATGGAAAGTTTTAGAAACTGCAGGTGCATGATTGACTACACATCGTTCTAAGGTGTTGATTGTCTTTGACGAAATTAGTGAAAAATGCGAGAGGGACGGGTGAGGAAACTCTTAGGACTTTATTCATTTTCCTTCTCTTGACATAACAGTGATTGATGAAATGATGTAATTAATTTTCTTTGTTCCAGGAAGGGGACTTTTAAATGAGTTTGTTTTTAATACCAGCAGTGGTAGGCATGCAGTAAATGATAACTTTTGGGATGCTGTTAGTCACTTTACAGATGAAAGTACTGTGTTTCATAATTCAAAAAATGTTTTTGGCTGGGTGTGGTGGTACATACTTGTAATCTCAGCCCTTGGAAGCAGAGGCAGGAGAATCAAGAATCACAAGTTCGAGGCCAGCTTGAGCTATATAGTAAAACCCTGCATCAAAAAACAAACAAAATAAAACAAAAAAAACCCCAAACCAACCAATTAACCAACAAACAAATCTCCCCCAAAACCAAAAAACCAAAAACACAACCAAAAAAAAACAAAAGCAAAACAAAACCAAAAAAACCCTAAACCCAACCAAAGAAAACCAACAGCAATGTTAAAAATCTCACAAGAAACTAACCAAAATAAACAAAAGAAATCCTGCAAACGAAAAAAAAGTACAGTTAGTGAATGTGAGAGTTGTTTCCTGGTTAGACACTGCCCTCATTTTGGAGCATAAGATCCACTGTGATAACTGCAGGGACGCCTTGGTCAGCTTCCTTCCCTGGTTGGTGAGAGGTAAGCTGCAGGCCCGGGCTGGAGCAGTGTCTTACCGTCTGCATACTAGGATGGTGCAGTGTGGGTGACGGAGGGAAGCAGGTTTGTCGTGGTAAAGGCTTCGGCGTTGGTGGGAGGAGGATGGGGTGATGCCAGGAGAGCGTGCACACACGGAGCATGCTTCCCAGCTGCAGCACCCTCACGGCACTGACTGCAGGACAGTCTTTGTTGTGGGACTGTTCTGTGCTTTGTAGGAGGGTTAGCAGCATCCTCAGTGGCCTCCAACCACGAGGGGCCAGTGGCCTTTCTCCGCCCTGGAGTTAGGGCACCCAGAATGCCTCTGACCTCACAAAGTATCAGTGGTGATAGCAAAGAGCCACAGACTTCAAGACTTGCAGCAAGAACAATACTTAAACTTTGGGGGGCAGACATTTTAGATGGGAGACCTCTACTGAGGGAAACAAACAAGCCTCCCAACCCGTCAGTCCCCAGAGAAGTGTAAGATGCTTTCAGCTACTAATTCTGTCCTCCACGTTGTCCTTTTATTCTTTTGTTACTTTTTTTTCTTTGTGTTTCTTCTATCTCCCCCCTTCCCCCCTATTTATTTGTGACAGAGTCTCACGCTACCACTGAGGCTGGTCTGGCCTCACTGTGTAGCCCAGGCAGACCTCAAATTCATGGCAGTCCTCTTGCCTCAGCCTCCCAAGTGCTGGGATTACAAGTGTGCATCACCACACCCAGCTTTTTTTTTTTTTTTTTTTTTTTTTGAGACAAGATCTCAGTAAGTTGTGCAGGGTGATTCTGGCCTTGAACTTGTGATTTTCCTGCCCCAGCTTCCCAAGTGCTGGGATGAATAGGCATGTGCCACCATGCCTGGCTCTTCCATGTTTTTCATTACTGGAAGTCTCAAAAATATTTGCAAACTTTTTTTTACTTAGTATTTAATTTTTTTTTTAAATTGGAAAAACAAAGGAAAAGAAATAGCAAATGTTGCTGCCGGTTGGGAGGAGTTCAGGGACAAAGGCTTCTGAGCAGGATTTAGGATTTAGATGCAGAAATTCGGAACGCTTATTCAGATGACAAAGGAAAATTACTCCTAAGGTCTCCTTTCATACTCAAAATATCACTTCTAATTCAGGAAATCTATATTTTGCTTCAAACTGGGATTGTAGAGATGCCACTAAAAAGCATGGTATTTATAAAATGCCAAAGGGAGTGCTTCTAAAGTCTGGATGAGTTTACTTTGAAACCAGGAATCCTTTGTTACTAGTATGTAAGTAATTTCTTGTTGTTATTGTTAGGTGAAGTCTAGTGAAGTCCAACTCATAGCAACCCTATGTACAACGGACAAAACAGTCCCTGACGCTGTATCCTGCCTGGCACCATTGTCGGTGCTTCTCTGCTATTCATGGGTATTCCAATGGATGATTGTTTTGGGAGTTGGCTGCTGAGTCCCTTTCCCAAGAGTATAGCACCTGGTATTCCCAGGCAGGCTCCCATCCAAGGACTAATCTGGGTGACCCTGCTTAGCTTCCGAGATCTGATGAGATTGGATGCCAGGGTGGTGTGGCTGCAGGTAGAAGTAATTTCTTAGGTATGAAACATTAGAATTTACCAAATGTGTTCTATTAAGAAAAAGGCAGTTTGCACCTAACAGCGGAGAAATTTAGAAAACTTTTTTTCATTGTGAAGCCATTTGAATAACTTACTTTAAGCAGAGTCTATAATTAATTTTCCTGAAGTTTGTTATGGAGAGAGTTCTAGCCTGGGCTCTTTCAGTCTTTCTATAAAGTCATTGACAAATTAGTAAACCGCCAGGACAGGGGTCTTCTAGTGAAAAGAATATGGGCTATCCAGTGGACAATACAGCTTGCACAGAGGTACCCTCTACAGAATGGCCAGGACTGATGATTTGCACCATCCCTAAGGTTGTAGGAAATTTAAACTTCTGCCTGCCTCCCTAGATGTCGGGTTCTTCCTGGGATTTCTCTCTCTCTGAGTTGTGGGTGGAGGCAAGAGGTGGGTGCCCCAACGCTGCACCTGGTGGCGAGGCTGTGGCTGGAGAACAGAGCGTCATGTCATGCACAGGATAGAAGGACAGTGCACAGGATAGGGGGACAGTGCACAGGATAGAAGGACAGTGCACAGGATAGAAGGACAGTGGTTTATTCACAAAGGAGGGGAAAGGAATGGAGGATTAGGGAGAGGAGAAAGGGGAGTTGGAGGAGGGAAGCGCTCAGCTGCTGTCTCTGACCCTGGGGCAGAGCCTCCTGGTGTCATTGCTCTTCCAGCTCTCAGCTTTTGCCACTTCTGGGGCCCTGAGCTTCACTCCCTGAGTCTTGCCTCATGAAGCTGTTGGTCCGTGTAGGATATCCGGCGTTGTAGAGGTCGGGATCGAATAGAGGTGGCAGGCAGGTTGAAGCATGATGAAGGCAGGTCAGATGAAGGCTGAAGGCAAGGCGAGGCAGACGAGTAAATGGGCTTCGGGCTCCTAAGAGACCGCAAGGACCCAGTGAGCTTATCTCAGATGGTATTCACAATGGCTGCTGAACTCTGAACTCCAGAGTTTGTATGGTCTGATAGCCAGCCAATCAGGGGAACAGGGCTGGATCAGAAATGGCCAGCCGGGCACCAGGGAGGCTTTAGATGCTACCACACCTTGGGTGCCATCTTGGCCCGCTTGATGGGAGGAGGGAAGAGTGAGATACTTGGATGTATCGCAAAGGTGACCTGTTGCTATCTTGCCCCATAGGATTACAAGTGGGCTATATGAGCTCTTAGCCTGCAGCT
>VMDO01001740.1:31476-164084 GCA_007922755.1 Pedetes capensis
CCCGTCAGATCTCGGAAGCTAAGCAGGGTCGGGCCTGGTTAGTACCTGGATGGGAGACCGCCTGGGAACACCAGAAGCTGTAGGCTTGGGAGAAGGACCTGGCAACCCCCTCCCAAAAATCAATCAGCCATTGAAAACCCTATGAACAGCAGAGAAGCACTGACAATAGTGTTTCCCCTGTTGTACAGAGGGTCGCTATAAGTCGGATACCGACTAGACGGCACCTAACAACAACAACAACAATATGAGCTCTTGGGACTGGCCATGTTTGGGGTACTCTCTATCCCCCTGGGAATCCCAACACTTAGATAGGAGAGATTGAAAGTATGAGTCTATATTTATATGGATAAACTTTGAAAAAGAATTTTTTTAGTCTTCTAAGAATACAAATGAAAACCAAACTGGTGACACATACCTGTAATCCTGTTGTTCAGGAGGCTGAGGCAGGAGGATCGATTTGAGTTTGAGGCTAGCCTGGTCTAACACAGAGGGACCCTGTCTCAACACTCTTCCCCCTCACAAAACTCCCCAAACAAATAAAAAACAAATGGACGCATAGAGTAAAAGCCTAAACCCACCCCTCCACCCTGTTCCATTGCCCATTCCAGTTCAAGGGTTAAGATATTTAGCGTACGTCCTTCTGAACCTTTCTATGAGTTTCATATATCTGTAAAATTTACGTATCTTTGTGTAAACACATAAAAGTAATATACTTATTTTCTGATTTTTAGGATAGTATATGTATTATTTTGTGACTTGATTTCTTTCACTTAATAGTCGATCTTGATGTATATGTATTATTTTGTGACTTGACTTCTTTCACTTAATAGTTTATCTTGATTGTTGTATTTCAGTGGCTATAATGTCTTTGCTCAGTTTTCATGACCAAATGTTGTGTTGTTGTTGTTAGGTGCCGTCAAGTCCTGTCCGACTCATAGTGACCCTTATAGGGTTTTCAATGGCTGATTGTTTCGGGATTGCCTTGGGAGTGGACTGCCATGTCCTTCTCCCACTCATGACCAAATAGTACTCCATAAAAAAGAATGTACCAAAGACAATGTGAACGTACTTAACACCACTGAATTGTGTACTTAAAAATGGTTAAAATGTGGCTGGAGATGTAGCTCAGTGGCAGTGTCTGGCATGTATAAGATCTTCGGTTTAATCCCTAGCACCACAAAAACAAAACAAAGCAAAAAAGAAAAAGTTAAGACAGTTTTGTTATGTACTCTTTCTCAGTTTTTAAAGAAAAGAAGTTATGTAATTGGCAGCATATAATTATTTATATACCATAATTATTTCCCTATTGATGAGCATTTACATAATTTCTGGTGTTTTCCTATGTTATAAATAACTGCCCCCAAATATTTCTGTATATATGTTCTTCAGTTTGGAAGATTTTACTTCTTTGGTTGTGAACATTGCCCCTGTACCCTAATGTCAATGACATGTCATCCTGAAGTAACAAATAGGGCCCTTGCCCAGTTTTCTTTGGGAGTAACTAAGGAAGATGCAAGTCTCATCTTCCTAGAGTTTAAGAATTTATTGGTTGCAGGAAGCTGCTGAGAAACTGCCCCGTAATAATCTCCTTAACTGAGGATTTTCCTTAATTAGCCCATCCACTTGGTGGATGCCCTGGCAAGCCCTGCCCTGGGCATTTTTTTCCTGGTTCTGTACTTGATGTCTATAGACATGGTCAGCCCAGGTAGGTTACCTGGTTCCCAGAGGCACTCATGGGGTGAAATGAAGGGACCCGCTGTCCACGAGGGAGAGCACACAGCCAGATAACCAGCCTCTAATAGCTGGGTGAGGGGGCTTACTCCCTGGCATAGTATTGCCCGGACCCTGGGAGGCGAGGGCAGACCCAGGTTGCTCTGGTCCTTAATTCTTCGTTTGAGTCTTTCTTACAGATCCATCGTTTTGAAGTGCTAACCTGAAGGCAATCTTGCCCTTTAAATTTACATTCTGTTTTCTACAAAAAAACACTGGGCAGCTATTTTTGGAAGCTCTGTATATTCAGTAAGTAGATATTCCACTGTTCAAGAACCTTCTTCTCATGGCAAGTCAGCATGATTCTATTTTTGACTCTTGAGCAAGAAAAAGAAAAAAATGGGTCATGTGGATTGACCAGAGCTGCTTCGTTTGGATATTGCTTGGTACAGATTTGGTCCCACGGTGATGTAGCATCCGGCCACTCCTGTGCTCTAGGTGGGCTGGTGGTGTGAAGGGGAAGCCGAGGGCAGAAGGAAACTGGGTAGTGTGCTGTGTCAGTGCGGGAACTGTCCTCTTCCACCTGGACAGGGCCACGGACCAAAACGGAACCCCTTACGCGTGATTCATGGCAGCCTGTGACCCGCAGGCCTGGCCGGAATTGCGGGTTGTGGTTACAGGGTCTTCTTCCCGATCTGAGGGCCTCTGAGTGTTGGAGACCAGGGGAGTCTGGGGCGGGGGTGGCACCACTGCGGTTGGTGCCACTTCCTGAGGAAGTAACTCAAGCCTCCCTGCTTTGTGAAGCAGCTTTATCCCTGGGTCCCCATGGGGCAGGGCTCAGGGAATAGAAATAATATGCAAATGATTTTCCTCCCAGCAAGGGCTTGGAAGGCCTGGAGTCCTCCCCACGTGGTCTTTTGTTGCCTCAGTGGTTTGCTTTCAGAAATTATTTCTTACTGCTCTGCTATTCTAGTTCTTAGACAATCAAAAGAACAGAACTTTGTATCCTTCTACGAAGGATTTTCTGGGATTATGCTCCGATATAAATGATGAAAGCTTAATATTTTAAAGGAATCAAGTTAATTGAATAATAAGGCACAACCTCCGTATAAACAGAGTCAGGATAAAACCCCTACGCGGTTCAATAATAGAGGGAAAATGAGCAGTTGAGAACTTGCGTGTGCTTTTTAACAAACTACAAATCAAAGTCAAATATTCTATCATTTCACTCCATGTGCAAGTAGAAAAAGAGTTACTTAGAATAAACCCTATCATAGCTCAGTGTCACGATTTTCTAATTTTACAAATACAAAATCAGAATACCTTTTTTTTTTTTGTGGTACTGGGGGTTGAACCCAGGGCCTCGCGCTTGCATGCTCTGCAACTGCTGGACCACTGAGCTGCATCCCCAGCCCATTTTTATTACTTTTTTTGAGACAGTGTCTTGCTAAATTATGCAGACTGCCTCTGGTCTCGAACTTGCGATTCTCCTGCCTCTGCCTCCCGAGCCACTGGGATTACAGGTGTGTGCCACGGCGCCCAGCAAAATCAGAATACTTTTGAGTTATTTTTAATGAAAATGTGTGTGATACATGGTTTTCTCTCTTTTTCTGACTTTAACATAGTGCACGTCATATTTTCTGTTTCCTTGGTTTTTTCTCTCTTTCCCAAGCATTTTAGATTTGTATGCTTGGTAGTTAATACACCAGGGTTGAAAGCTGTGAAGTTAGCTTGGTGGAGGTGGATAAGCTCTTTGCAGATCCCTGTTACCAGGAAGCTGCCCCCAGCATAGAAGGTGCATGTTCCAGGTTGACCTGAACTCCACTGGGCTGTCCCTTTAGCCATACAACATATAACCATGTCATTTTATGTTTTCTATAAAGAATGGTCAGAAAGGAAACAGCACTCACCTTAACTTGTACATTTTACTTGAAAAGGACATTTTTTTCCAGAAATGGAGCAGGTGCTTAAGAAATATAAACTCTACGTCATTTACAATCTGGGCTTAGCCAAACATTTGCTTTCCTTCTATCCAAGGACAGTTATTGCACCTATGCCTCTAGTTTGTTCCTGGCTGTTGTTTTGCTGCAAGGGTGGTTATTATCTCTGTAATGACCTCTAGTCACTTGTTTTTGACCTTCATCTGTAGCTAGTATGTATTCACCAAAATCTCCATGGCTGTGATTTGCCCTGTTAAAAAGAATACCATTCTCTCCCCACCTGGTTTTTTGGTGGTGGTTTCCGTTTCTGAGAAATTTGAGCTGTAAGGAAGGGTAAAAGAATTACTTATTGTGTACGGGGCTACCTCTCTTCCCAGCCAGTGTTGCACTCTGAGTGCCTCTCTTTAAGCTCATTCTATGTTTTTCTTACTTCCTGCATCTTGCCCGTGTTCTTCCCCTTCCTCCTCCATTATTCTTCCTCCTTTTTCCTTCTTCCTCTTCCATTTACCTCTCCAGCTCTTGTTTCCTAGTAGGCAAAGGGTTCCTCTCTTTCCCTTTGAAAGGGACCCAGGACCCTTGTACTTAGCAATGTTAAAAAAATCCCTGGATGAGCGACGTGAGCAATGTATAATGAAATGCGTGTATGGAAATGTCATAATGAGACCCATTAAGTTCTACATTAAAAATTGCCAATGGAAATTCAAAATAAAAATTCCTGGATAAAATGGATTATGCTTTATAAGTAGGGATAAAATGATTTCATATTCTTGTTTTTGGTCTATGTTTTTGCATGTTTTATGGCTTTCTACTTAAAATATGAATTTATTGACCAAAGGTGCCTTAGAAAGAATTTTTTTTTTGGTGGTGGTTGTTGTTTTATGATACTGGGGATGGAATCCAGGGCCTTGCACTTGCTAGGCAGGAGTTTTATCAGTGAGCCACATCCTTGGTGAAAGTTGGCTGTCTCGTTCGTTCTGACCAACCCTTTGTTGTTGACTGTACCATTTTCTTTCTTATCTGGTGTGGTGTGAAGTGCCAGCCTCAGCCAGTTTGCCCTGTCTCCTAAGCTTGATGAACTTCTACGTTTATACTTTCCTTGGGTTGGGGCAAGTAGTTTATTATTTGTATTAGAAGATTTCTTTCAGGCTAAAATCCTATAGCTTGCAGCCATACCACTGTGGCGTCTCATCCTGTCAGATCTTGGAAGCTAAGCAGGGTTGGGCCTGGTTTAGTACTTGGATGGGAGACTGCCTGGGAACACCAGGTGCTATAGACTTGGGAGAAGGACCGGGCAACCCACTCCCAAAAATCAATTGGCCATTGAAAACCCTATGAATAGCAGAGAAGCAGGACAATAGTGTTTGGTCTGTTGTACATAGGGTCGCTATGAGTTGGACACCGACTCAATGGTACCTAATAGCAAGAAGAAGATCCCATAGGAAAGTGAAAGTAAAAGTGTTAAAATAGACACTGCTTGCTCACAGGCAGGCCTACTTCACTGTGAAATCAAGAGTGTATGTAGTCCAAAGTGCTGTTGGAAGGAATGACAGAAGTTGTTCTTTGAGACATATTAAGCATGAAGGTTATGGCTTTTTAATTTATTATTATTATTATTATTTTTTGGTGTCATGCTGGGGATCAAACCCAGGGCCTCCCACATGCTAATTACTCTTATCACTGAGCTATTCTTCTGCTATAAAGATTATGATTTAAGAGCATGAGTAAATGATTTTAATGTCTCTATTGCCCTGATCCTTCATTTTATCATGTGAGTTAAAAATATATCTTGAGAATCTTAAGGCAAATGAGTGAAAATCAACACTGTATGTGTTAGAGGTTAGTTTTTGAAGTGTTCTTATTTTTGAAGAAAATCTCTTGGGGTTCCTTGCTTTGGCTTCAAACTCTCTTTGGAAAATCATAATCTAAATTTAAAAAGGTGCTCTTGAACAACTGTGTGTGTTGAAGTAACGCGGAAACATGTCTGTGATATGATGGAAATATGCATTGACGTGAAGTGGTGTCTGTGATACATCATTGAATATAAAAAGACCTATGATGGTGACGTGGACATGTGTACGTATATTTATGGTTATGTGTGTTTAGAGGTTTCTATCCCAAACGTTAACCAGAGTTTCTCTCTGAGTTGGCCTCTCAGAGCCTATGGTTTTCTGCTGCTTTTCCTTCTGGGTTTCTCTTCAAGTGGTAATTTTGTTGTTGTCGTTAGGTGTCGTCCAGTCAATATCCGAGTCATAGGGACCCTCATAGGGTTTTCAATGGCTGACTGTTTTGGGATTGCCTTGGGAGTGGATTGCCAGGCCCTTCTCTCATTTTTGCGGTGCTGGGAGTTGAACGCGGGACCTCAGAGACTGCAGCGCAGCACTTTACCAACTGAGCTAACTCCCTCCTTCTGGGTTTCTCTTACACTACAACCCAGGAGTGAAAGAGAGGCACATTTGAAGAAAAGGCAGCCTGGTGGCTCAAGAAAGCTCTTTAGAAAGATGCTGCTTGGGCATTCAGACTGGAGTGGAGGTAAGGAACAGAGGTGTTCCTTGGCTGGAGGCTCCCCCAATGGTGGTGGAAAGATAGGAGCAGGACGCCATCGCTGTGCTCAGGCAGGAGAATATGCGTCCTGATGCCAATGGATGAAATACATGCGGTTCTTGACTTGCAGTTACTCCATACTTCATTTTGTATTCTTTTTGGTTTTTTGAGAAAAGGTCTTGCTGTGTAAGCAAGGCTGGCCTCGAGCTTGTGTGGATCGTCTGCCTCAGCCTCTACAGTGCTGGGATTGCAGGTGTGCGCCATGGCACCTTTTGGATTATGGTTTTTATAATGCTCTGTACGTGTAGACTCTTAAGAAAAGGATTGCCAGTTAATCAAAAGCAAGTTGTTCCAGGTTATCGACTCAGCAATTTCTGATTTCTACTTCAAAGGAAGAAAAAAAAATCATAAGTTTCTGTGAGTTGCTTTAGACAGCAACAAATATTTCTCTATTATTAAGTTACTAGTTGGCTTTTAGAAATGAGGTAATTGGGAAGCTACATAAGTTTTTGAACTCAAGTGCTTATTGCTTAATATATCGGGACTGCTTTAAGACCTAACTTACTACCTGGGAAATCATTGGCTTGATATTCTGTTTATCTGTAAAGAGTTTGCCTTAGGCTTCTTGTGGAATAAGATGGAGAGAGCTGTGATTACATGGGGGTAGAATAACCCCCGTCTTTACCTAACTGTAGGTCACCTGGGGGTTGGTGAATATCCTACTCCTTCAGGAAAGCCATGGAATGTTCACTGGGGTTATTGTGGCTTTTTCCTGTCCCCTGTTTGCTGTCTTTGGTAGTGAGCTAGAAGAACCATTTTCTAGACTCCCACCACTTGGAGGAAGGAGAGAGGTGCTCTGTAGTACCTGTGTGGTAGGTTGCTGTCCATTCTTATCGCCCCCATTTGTCTGCCATTCTTCAGCTTGTGCATGGAAGCACACATATGTGATTTTCAACTTGCCATTGAAAGGGGAAAGACTTCCCTCTCTCTGTTGTGTTGTTGTTACGTGCTGTCGAGTTGCTGTCAGACTCAGAGACCCTAGGTACAAGGGGTGAAACACTATTGTCAGTGCTTCTCTGCTATTCATAGGGTTTTCAATGGTGGATTGATTTTGGGGGAGTGGATTTCCGGGTCCTTCTCCCAAGCCTACAGGATCTAGTGTTCCCCAGCGGTCTCTCGTCCAAGTACTAACCAGGCCCTACCCTGCTTAGCTTCTGAGATCTGATGGGATCGGATGCCACAGGGCTACGGCTGCTGGCTCCGTCTCTCTAGGAAGGGTTTAAATAACAGAAAAAGTGAAAATAATATTCTTACTAATCCAATCCAGTAAGCCATGGCTCGTGTGAGGTATTAATTTGCTGGGTTTATGCATATTGACCTCCTTATTCTTCCCCAAGGAAGTGATTATCATTTGCTTTTTGTGTAGCTTTGATCTCTCTCTCAGCCACTTCATTTCCATTAGGCACAAAGTCTTCCTGGATTTTCAGGCACTCCTTGGTATTTTATGAACAAAGTTTGCCTATTGTTTTTTTTTTCTTCTTCTTTTTTTTTCTTTCTAGATATTCTAGCGGGGCTGGGATTTAGCTCAGTGGGTAGTCTCTGCAGTCTCTGAGGCCCCGAGTTCAATTCCCAGCACCGCAAAAATGGGAGAAGGGCCTGGCAATCCACTCCCAAGGCAATCCCGAAGCACTCAGCCATTGAAAACCCTATGAGGGTCGCTATGAGTCGGATACTGACTCGACGGCACCTAACAACAACAACAAGATATTCTAGCACTTTTCTCTAGTTTCATATTGTTCCTGACCTGGAGTATTTTGGACACATTAAGGTTTGGGGGACTACTGGAGTCCTAAGAGTGTGTGGCCTTTTAAGCACTGTGGAATTCAAAAGTTATCATGCAGCAGGAAAGGACAAAGGAAATGGTCCGAGCCCTCCCCTTCCTTTTCCCGCGTCCCTGGGCCATGGGGCCATTGGCAGAGACTCCACTTGGGCTTTTCTCTGTAAATTGTTGCTCCAGTTTGACCCAGATCCCCTTGCCCAACTTGGCTTGTCCACAGGGTGCCAGTCACAGACGGCATAAGTCTGAGCAGTAGCCAGGTCTTCCTGTAGAGGCCCGGCCAGCCCTGCTTTGTGCTTGGCTGCACACCAGCAGACACATTTCTCCAGGGGAGTTACTTCCCCCGAAAGGTGCAGCACACTCCTGAGATGTTCTTAGGGGTGGAAGGGTGCGGAGGTCAGACGGACTTGGTAAGCATTTTATGCTCCTGCCGTCCTTTGCAAGTCAAAATGCACATTAATATATTAATGGTCCCAAAGGGGAGTGGGAATAAAGATTGGGTAAAGAAATGAGTTTCACCTTTGTTTGGCCACCTGCCCCCAGATGCTCTTTGATTCCTAACATTGGTACACAGAGCACATTTTGGAAACAGCAGTGCAGGTGACTTGGGGGTGGAGTTGGCTCTTGCCTGTGTGCCAGCCCATAGTGTGTTTCTTCTCTGCTCCACCTGGGTTTTCTATTTTTGCTGCAGTACTAGGGGATTGAGCCCAGGGCGCTCCACCACTGAACTGCACCTCCAGCCCCTTTATTATTTTCTCTTTTGAGACAAATTCTCGATAAGCTGGGAACACTGCCTGCGGCCTTTAACTCAGGATCCTCCTGCCTCCACCTTCCAAGTTTCTGGAGTTACAGGCATGTGCAACATTGCCCAGCTGTGATGTCTTATTAGTAGCCTGAAATGTACATGGTAGAAGGAATTAAATCACAGAAATGGACAAACATTAAAGACCAGGGTTTCCTACCCCTCACACTCCTGGTTGTTAAAGCTTGAAGGCACGCTATGGGTATGTGTCAGCCCATTTGCCTAATGAAGTCACAAAGGATGCCAGATGTGAGAATGAGAGGAAAAAAAAAAAATATATATATATATAGTTGTTGTTGTTAGGTGCCGTGGAGTCGGTATCCGACTCATAGCGACCCTCTGTACAACAGGGGAAACACTATTGTTGGTGCTTCTCTGCTGTTCATAGGGTTTTCAATGGAAGGTTGATTTTTGGGAGGGGGTTGCCAGGTCCTTCTCCCAAGCCTACAGCTCTGGCATTCCCACGCGGTCTCCCATCCAGGTACTAACCAGGCCCAACCCTGCTTAGCTTCCGAGATCTGACCGGATCGGATGCCACAGGGCTACTGCTGCAGGCTATGTGTATATATATATATATTGGTGGTACTGGGGGTTGAACCCAGGGCCTCACGCTTGCATGCTCTGCAAGTGCTGCAACACTGAGCTGCACCCTCAGCCCATTTTTTTTACTTTTTGAGACAGGGTCTCGCTAAGTTATGAAGACTGCCTCTGGTCTTGAACTTGCGATCCTCCTGTCTCTGCCTCACGAGCCGCTGGGATTACAGGCATGGGCCACCTCACCCAGCTCACATGAGAATATATTTCTAAACTCTCTTCTTTCTCTCTCCCTCTTTTTCTTTTTTTCCTATTTCTTTCTCTTTTTATGGTGCTAGGGATCAAACCTAGGGCCTCACACATGCGTGCTTGACTGGCACTCAACTACAGACCTCTATTCCCTATCCCTTAAAAATCTTCAGCTTTTAAGTCAGTGTAATTTATCTTCCCTGTTTCATACATCTGTGTTTTTTTGTTGTTTTCTTTTCCTTTTTAAAATTAATTAATCAACTAGTTGATTAATCAGTTAACTAATTAATTATTTTTTGAGAAAGAATTTTATTATGGAGTCCAGCCTGGCCTGGAACTCTATGTGGCATATGCTGTCTTGAACTTTAGACCCTTATGCCTCAGCCAAAATATTGGGGTTATAGATGTGTACCACCACATCTGGCAAAACAAGGCCCCTCCAGGCAAATGCTTTTTTAGTGGTTCTGGGAATTGAACTCAGGGTCTTCCATATGCTAGGCAAGTGCTGTATCATTGAGCTCTTTTGCCAGCTTTTACTGTTTGTGTGTTGTTTTTAAATTGTAGTAAAATATGCATAATATTTATGATTTCAACTGTTCATAAGAATACAGTTCAGTGGCATGAAATAGAACTTTTTCATCACCTCTAACACAACCTCTGGCAGTAAATAATCTCCCTCCTCCCCTTCCTCCAATTTCTGATAACCTTCATTCTCCTCTCTGTCTCTGAAATTGCCTCTTCCATGTATTTCCATAAATAGTGAGTGCAGCACGGTTTATCTGGGAGGTCCCTGATCACCCAGCCAAGTGACAACCTGTGTCTGGGATGAGAAGATGGAGAAGAGAAGAGGGTGGCAGCACAAGCCATATTTTCCACGATAGCTATCCAGCCATCTTTCCGTCAGTCCATCTATTTACCCCTCTATCTTGAAAAGAGAATATAGCTGTATATCCCTCGCCCTCTGTCTTTTGACTAGTCCTTACATACCTAGCTCTTACCATAAACCACGTCAAATCCTTCTTTAGAGGCCTTTAATAAGTAAAATGACAACGCGTGATGTACACAAGTAGGCTAATAAATCGGAAGGACAAAGGTTGAGATCAGTTAGGTAGGTAAAGATGGTGTCCAGGGCTCTGGACAGGAGGGAGACAGCTGAGGCTGATACATGGAGCAGATGAAGATAAAAAACCAGAATACATGAGAGACCAGACCTCAGCCACACGTGACCCGTGGGTTTTACAGTGGGCAGCCTGGCTGGGTGGAGACCTGAGAAGCCACAGAGACTGTGTTCTTCAAAGAGCTCAGGTTTGGTCCTGGGGTCAGGTCTTATGTTGTAATCCTTTTTCTTTTTTCTTTCTGTTTTCTCCCCCCAGGGCTTGAGCACATACACCAAAAAATTCTCTGGGTTGGGATTTCTCTTTGATACTGGCCTTGATCTGAGAGGACACTGTTATTAACATTTCATTATGTGGGCTTTTAGATTTGGTGAGTTTGACAGAAGAGTTCCTCTGTGTCTGAACTGACAATTTTATAAGCTCTGCAGCTTTCTGGAATATAGATAGTCTAAAAATACTCAAGTACTGAAGGATAAACATCGCTTCTTTTCTCTAATATGTGGACGCCTGACTTTAAATATTAAAACACATAAGTCATGAAAGCAGAGGAGGCCCACATAGGGAATGGTAACAGACTAAAGAAAAGGGGAAGGGAGAAGAAGAAAGAGTAGTGAGGGAAGGAAAGGAAATATCAAATATGTTGCCTGTAGGGCAAAATGGGGGTGTACATCTATAGGTAGATAAACACACAAACAAGACGGGCAAGGAGAAGGGGATTCCTAGGTGGGGAGGATGGGGACGAGGGAGTGGAGTCATGAGAGGGTAATGGGAGAGGTGAACGTCAGGAGTATACAATGAAAGGCATGCATGGAAATGTCATACTGACACCCATTAAGTTGTATATTAAAAATGACATAAAAAAGGTATTATAGAAGGTTGTTTGACAGTTAATTAGTAAAAATCATAGTTTCCCATTTCTTCCCCCCCCACACTCAGCTACCGAAAGCCTTTCTTTTCTCTCTACTTCTTTCCCTTTATTTAAAACAAAAACAAAAAAACCTTACTGAGTAAGGATCTTAAAAAGGGGGTAGAGTCTAAAAGAGAAAAAAATACATCTAATAATCCTTCCTGCATATTCATGAAACCTAATTTTATAATCTAAAATCACTATTTCTGGGTTTTTAGTTACTTAACATTTTCTGACAAATAACAGATTTGTTGTGTTTCACTGCAAACAATTTTGAGCCCACACTAAAACAGAGGCTCACTCCTAGGGTTACAGTGAGTGAAATGTTTTCATACCATGTCAGATTTGCATTCCCATTAGGAGAAATCATGGGTTCCATATTGTATATTTTTGGAGGACTGAGGCTGGAGGAACAGGGTGGTTTTTAAGTTGTTTACACCGAGAGAAGAGATGTGAAGTTAAGGTTGTTAGTAACTCTTTTCAACAGTTTTTTTTTTTTTTAATGGTCAAAAGAATACATAGATATTCTAAAAAAAAATCAAAAAGAATTTTCCATTTATAACTTCACTAGGCAGTTCCTTTGAACTTTTGTATCTGTTCTGTTAATGACTTTTTTTCTAAATAATATGCTTACATTGCTGTTTTGGACTTCTTTATTTTATGTCTGTGGTCCTAGAGACAGACAGAAGCCTGGATTGTGGAGGCAGAAGGTCTGGGGAGGAGAAGGCCCAGTGTCCTTGAGCAAGATACTTTGTGTGCCTCATATACAAAGCAGGAATGATAATAACAATGATAATAATCATGGATCCCAGGCCTGCCCTCACTGTTTGTAAGACCTGGGGTGAGAGTGCAAATGGAGACCAGATGGCTAAATATTTAAAAGGCATAATTAAATATTTAAAAGCTACATTTAAATATTTAAAGGGCATGTACCATATGCCTAAATATTTAAAAGGTTTAAATCCATCTCTGTCTGGTATCCACCCAGGCCTGTCCTCCCATGCCAGGGTCTAAGGGACGCGGTGAGGTGGGGACAGCACTCTTGTACTCCATGAGCTTGAGGGGTCGCGGGTCTGCAGGGGTGGTGAGTGTGGACGTGCGTTGTGGCTGCACCCTCTGGGCCCTGTCGAGTTCGAGCAGCACAGGCTTCCGGGGAGCCTGAGGACCAGTCTCCATTCAAGGTGACTTCGTGTCTTCCCCATACTGCTTTCCATGCCAAGGGGAGTCTGGGAGCTCAGCTCCCTGGGGTGCCCAGCCCCTGGGGATTCGTGGTGGCCTGCACACACGGGCCTCTTCCCCTCCCCTGACTGTGTCCCAGAATTCCCCCTCTCTCTGCTAGTTTTCAGAATTAAAAGAAAACCAAAGTGTCTTGGGAGACTGAAAAAAACAGCCTCTCTGTTTTCATGCTTGAGATAAAAGGATTGTCCAGCGCACGGGCCCAGCCAGGGCCGAGCGCCCTTTTGTCTGGGCGAAGGTACCATATTCGCTCCAGTTGAGGGGACTGCGTGATGACACCCACCCACCCTTTACTCCTGGGCCTGGGGCGCAGCGAGGCCCAGCCTTGTTTCCTGTGCTATTGCCCGTGGCTCTGGTGCTCTGGGATTCACTGCATTGTAGACTTCGCCCGCCGTGTGCTGTGCGGCCAGAAGTCCAGGGATGCCAGACTGGGCAAATCAAAAACTCCAGATGCCCAGATAAACGAGGGAGCATACTTACACTAAAAGATTACTTGTTGTTTATCTGAAATTCATATGTAACTGGGTGTTTTGCATTTTATCTAGCAGCCCTGCGTAGGTAGGCCCTTTCAAGTTGGCTCCTTTGGTCCTGGGAGGTAGTCCGCTTTTATTTCTTTGGTGGTGTCCGCTCTGCCTTTTCTCTTTCTGGAATGCTCTTATCAGTTAGATGTTGGGACAACTGGATTGAATTTTGGATTTTCATGCCTTTTTTCTCCTATTCTCCATTCTCTCTCTGAGACGTCTTGGTTTCCTTGATTTTTTTTTTTTTTTTGCAGTACTGGGGTTGAACCCAGGGTCTCGTGCCTGCATGCTCTGCAAGTGCTGGACCACTGAGCTGTGCCCCCAGCCCATTTTTTTTTACTTTTTGAGACAGGGTCTCGCTAAGTTACGCAGACCACCTCTGGTCTTGAACTTGCGATCCTTCTGCCTCTGCTTCCTGAGCCGCTGGGATTATAGGCGTGCGCCACCGCGCCCGGTTCCTTGACTGTTTTGACACCTGTTTTCTTATTTCAATTAAGAGTATTTATGATTTCTTTTTTTTTTTTTTTTCTTTTTTGCGGTACTGGGGGTTGAACCCAGGGCCTCGTGCCTGCATGCTCTGCAAGTGCTGGACCACTGAGCTGCGCCCCCAGCCCATTTTTTTTACTTTTTGAGACAGGGTCTCGCTAAATTACGCAGACTGCCTCTGGTCTTTAACTTGCGATCCTCCCGCCTCCGCCTCCTGAGCTGCTGGGATTACAGGCGTGCACCACCACGCCCGGCCAGTATTTATGATTTCTGAAAGTTTCTTTTTTCTCCCAGGATGCTAATAGTATGTGTACAGTATTCCTTTCTCCTGCTCCTCGCAGCATCTGCTGTCTTTTTTTCTGTCTTTTGTTTTTTATTCGGCCATCTCTTTTGTGGTAGAGGCTCGCCCCTGGTGCTCAGCTTTAGGGATGGAGTGAGCTGTGGAAAGCTGCGGGGAGCTGCTCCTGCCCATGTGGGGCCTGTCTTTGGGGTTTCTCTGTGATCCCCCAAGGAACTGCGCTTACTGGAGGATCCTCAGGTCAGCACCTGGAATCTGTTCCCCGGAGCTGTCTTTCCTAGGAGACCCCTCGGGGCCCCTGACTGGGGAACAGATGTGGCCTTCTGGGTGGAGAAAATGGACAGCTGGCTCCCTGCCCTGCCTCCCATCTCATGCCAACCGTGGCTCCTCCACGGCTTTGATGGCCTGGAGAAATCTCCTCTTCCTCCTCTCTCTCTTTGGGGAGCAGGAGTCAGGAGTGGTGTGACCTCACTCCCACCCTGCTCTGCTTTCAGCTCTACCCACTCCTTCCATGCTGGGGTCTCCTCTGCTGACTCCCACGGGATGGCCTAGGACTGAACAGCCTTTACTTGCCACAGCCTCCCCAGACCTTGGCGTGAGGCCTCTCAACCTGTGGAGGCAGCAGGTCCCCTCATTCCCTTCCTTTCCTCAGATGTTGTCCACTGCCCTGGCCTTGGCTGCCTAGGCTGCATTTCAGTAACAGTAGCTCAGATGTACTTCATGTTCCCCACGATTCGCCTATTGAAAGCAAACCATTTTGATGGTTTCTAGCACTTTCCCATCACTACAGACAATTTTAGGGTATTCTCATCATCACCTCATAAAGAAACCATGTGCCTTTAGCTGGCACTGTCTGGTTCTTCCAAAACCCTTTGCCCTAGAAATTGCTAATCTGCTTTCTATCTATAGTTTCTTTCTTGCTTGCTTTTTTGCTTGCTGGGAATTGAACCCAGAGCCCCTTGCATGCTAGGCAGATGCTCTGCCATTGAGCTGCACCCTCAGCCCTATATTTGCTTGTTTATATCTTTGAAAAAGTACTTTTTTTTTTTTTTTCCCCCTGCACTTGGGGCCTGAACCCATGGCCTTGCACATTTTTTTTTTTTTTTTTGCAAGTGCTTTAACCACTGGGCTGTGCCCTTAGCCATTTTAAAATTTTTTATCTTTAGACAAAGTCTTGCTAAATTACACAGGCGGCCCCTGGCCTTGAACTTGCAATCCCCCTCCTTCTACCTCTCCGTCACTGGGATTATCGGCATAAGCCATTGTGCTTAGCCTTAGCTCCCATTTTAAAGATGAGGAAATTGAGGCTATCCTTTCAGAAGCTGAAGAATTAGTTCTGCATACTTGGCTAGTGGAGAGTGTATGTGTGTGCGTGTGTGTGTGTGTTAGGCATTCAAGGTCAAGGAGAGCGTGAAATGAGAAGGAAGGGTAGGGATGCTGTGAACATAAGCTAGGGTCGGACTGGTGGGTGCCTAGGGAGTTTGGACAGACTTTGGAAGGAGACTTGAGGATTGTTAATAGGGATGGTAGCAGATAAGAGTGAAAGTGGGGGTTGGGAAGATGAATCTGGGTGTCTTGAGTGAGAGGATGGAGACATGGAGAGTGGGCATTTGTCTGGAGAGGTTGAAGGGGGTTACTGAGGCTGCGTGGCCGGGCGCATTGGTGCACACCTTTAATCCCAGTGGCTTGGGAGGTGAAGGCAGGAGGATTGTAAGTTCAAGGCCAGAGGCAGCCTGCATACGTTAGTGAGACCTTGCCTCAAAATACCATGTAAAGAGTGGGCTGAGGTTATGGCTCAGTGGTTGAGCACTTGCAAAAAAGCATGCATGAGGCTCCAGGCTTCAAGCTCCAGGTTCAACTCCCCAGTACAGGAATTAAAAAAATATAATAAAAAAAAAATAAAAAAAAAATAGGATGCTGCGTGTAAATCACATTGCCATGGAAAATGGAAAATGCACAGGGCCTGGGGAGAGAGAAGAATGGGAGGTGAAATTCTTATTTTGAGACAATGGTAGTGTACAAAGAGAGGAGTCCAATTTTGAGGAAAAAATGGTGAGTTGTGTCTCAGATTTTCTATTCTTTTTTCCTTTAGCTCTTTTTCCCATGCTGTCGATGGAACCCAGGTCATTGCACATGCTAGGCTAGCGCTCCACTACTCAGCTGCAGCCCCAGTCTTTGAAGGTATTTGAAAGGATTGTGGGATATCTGATTGTAAATATCCCCTGGGCACTTTAACTATTTCAAGAAATCCCAGCAATTTGAGAGGCCAACGTGGGAGGATCATGAGTTTGAGGCCAGAGGCAGCCTGCATGGTTTAGCAAGACTGTAACTAAAAAAATAAAATAAACATGGACTGGGGGTGCAGCCCATTGGTAGAGCACTTGCAAAGTATGTGCAAGACCCTTGGTTCAACTTCCAAGTACCACCAAAAAAAAAAAAAAAAAAAAAAGAAATAGTATATTGTTAAGGTGATGAATTTTATCACTATTAAAAAATTAGTTTATCCTGTTCCTTACTGTGGGCCATTAATATAATTACATTGGTTTTGTGATATGTGGATTTTCATATTTGGTTTAATATTTGGGAAATTATTGTGCAACAAGTTATTAAAAGGGAAGCAGTAATTTCCATTGTATGACTGTTAATTTTTGGAATTCTAATGCCCAGTTCTAGTGCTGTAATGAATGGAGATGGTGGCCTGTTTAAGGAAACAGTCCATGTCTTCTCATGTGACCTGTGTGCCCAAATCTTTGGGAGAGAAGTGGCTTTTCTTAAATAGGCTCTTATTTTATATATGAGATTATCAATGAACCAATTGTCATGTTGCCTGCCATTTGGCAACAAGGTAAACCAAGTAAATAATGTATCGTCTCTGGCCATAGCTGGACTGGGAGTAGTAACAGAACATTGTCCCATTTTCAGTGTGCAGAAAGTATGGAGAAAGCAAACTTGAAAATTCTGTTGCTAATCAACTTTAAAAGTTGCTAAGTCACTTAGTGAGTGACCTTGTGGGAGCTTATTGGTAAGAGGATAAATTGCAAACTTAATCTCTACACATACAGAGCTGATGTTTAAATATATTGGGAATGATTGCTTATTTGTGCAACCTTTTGCCAGCTTCTATATGTGAAAGGATTGCAGTTTACAACTTTGCTCGTGCTAATTCTCCTGGAATTTTCAGGCTCCCCAGCACTTGAGATGCAGAGGCAGGAGGATTGTAAGTTCAGGGTCAGCCTGGACTACATAGGGAGTTCCAGGACAGCCTGGTCTACGTAGTGAGACTCTGTCTTAAAAATCAGGAGGGGGAAAAAAAGAAACTAAAATCTCTGCTTTATTTCTGATTTCCTTCGTCTTTTTTTTTTTTTTTTTTTGCGGTACTGGGGATTGAACCCAGGGCCTTGCACTTGCATGCTTTGCAAGTGCTGCACCACTGAGCTGCACCCTCAGCCCATTTTTTTACTTTTTAAGACAGGGTCTCGCTAAATTATGCAGACTGCCTCTGGTCTCAAATTTGCGATCCTCCTGCCTCCGCCTCCCAAACTGCTGGGATTACAGGTGTGCGCCACCACGCCCAGCCCTGATTTCCTTAGTTTTTTACCTAATTTCCTTTATCTGTCCAGAGCCACCTGGGATATCACATGGTGTTTAGTCATTGTATTTCCTTAGACTTCTCTTGGCTGAGATAGTGTCTCAGGCTTTCCTCATTTTCGATGACCTTCACAGTTTTGGGGCACGCTGGTCAGGGCTTTTGTGAATGTGGCACATTAGGATTTGTCTGATGCTTAGGCTGCGCTCTGTGTTTCTGCCGGGAAGAGCTCAGAGGTGACATGAGCCATTCGTATCACATCTAGGGGACATACTGTCAATATGACTTGTTGCAGTTGATGTTGACCTTGGTGACCTGGCAAGGTAACTTTGACAGGTTTGTCCACTGTAAAATTACTCTTCTCCCTGTCCTTTCTATTCTATGCTCTTTGGGAGAAGGTCACTTAAGGGGTTGTTGTTGTTGTTAGGTGCCGTCGAGTCGGTATCCGACTCATAGCGACCCTCTGTACAACAGGGAAAACACTATTGTCAGTGCTTCTCTGCTGTTCATAGGGTTTTCAATGGCAGATTGATTTTTGGGAGGGGGTTGCCAGGTCCTTCTCCCAAGCCTACAGCTTCTGTTCCCAGGTGGTCTCCCATCCAGGTACTAACCAGGCCCGACCCTGCTTAGCTTCTGAGATCTGACGGGATCGGATGCCACAGGGCTATGGCTGCAGACTACTTAAGGGGTGGGGAGTTTTGTTTTTTTTTTTTTTTTTACTTCTATAAGAGTGGGTGGGGTATTTTCTTTCATTATTTGTGGTTTTAGTTTTTGTCTCTATTTGGTGTGCGCTGGGCGTGGTGGTGGAACCCTGGGCCTCACACGTGCTAGGCAGGCACTGGGTTGTTGTTGTTGTTAGTTGCCATTGAGTCTGTATCCGAATCATAGTGACCCTGCGTACAACAGGCGAAACACTGTTTTCAGTGCTTCTCTGCTAATCATAGGGTTTTCAATGGTGGATTGATTTTTGGGAGTGGGTTGCCGGGTCTGTCTCTCAAGCCCATAGAGCCTGGTGTTCTAACGTGGTCTCCCATCCAAGTACTAACCAGGCCCGAACCTGCTTAGCTTCCGAGATCTGATGGGATTAGATGCGACAGGGCTATGGCTGCAGGAAAGACACTGGGTAGGGCATCATAAATTACTCGGAATTCTTCTGCACAGTGTGTTTACTTTTTCCCATTTTACGTATTCAGTCATTTATATCAGTGTGGACTCATGACTCTATTTCAGACTTTGGATGTCTATTTAATATTGCTTTATTTTTGTCACCGAAATTGTTTTAGCTTTCTATTGACTTTCCTGTCTTTGTCAGGATGCCCCTATCTATGTAGTTTTTTTGTGTGTTTTGGGGGTAACTTCAAGCACTTCCTTACTTTCTGGTCCTCTGAGGTGGTCGGGTTCGTTTGGTGCACTTCCTGTCCATTGGGAGAATCAGTCCTTTCTCCAGGGAGAGGAGAGTGGTTTTAGAAGTGCGGAGCTGAGTGAGTCATTGTCAGGTATCCACATGGGGCTGGCTCATCTACTCGCCTTACCTTGCTTTCTTCTCTTGCCTGTCTCATCTTTCCATAACATTGTCCAGCCTTGATTTTAATGTTGTTGTTAACGTGCTGTCTAGTCAAGTCTGATTTATAGCGACCCTGTGTACAAGACAACAAAACACTCCCCCACACTGTGCCATACCTGGCACTATGTCAGTGCTTCTCTGCGATTCATAGGATTTTCAATGGTGGGTTGTTTTAGGATTGGTTTGGGAGTGGATTACCACGTCCTTCTCTCATTTTTGCGGTGCTAGGGATTGAGAGGGCAGACTGGCCAACTGAGCCAAACCTAGTACAAATGTGTTATTACCTGGATGAAGAATTACCTGCATTTATTTACTTGCTTTTTGTGGTACTCAGGGGTTGAACCCAGGGCCTTGCACATATTTTGCAAGTGCTCTTAACACGTCACTGCATTGGAGCTCCCCGCCCCCCCACCAGTGGTGCTGGGGATTGAACCCAGGACCTTGGTGCATGCTAGGCAAGTGATCCACCACTGAGCTACATTCTCAGCCACACCCACCCCACCCCCTTTATTTTTTGCCAAGGCCTTGCTAAGTTACACAAGCTACCTCTGGCTTCAAACTTGCACTCTTCCTAACCTTGCCTCCTGAGTTGCTGGGATTATAGATGTGTGCCGCTGTGTCTAGGCATCTAGAATTGATGCAACATAGGAATCTGGCTTAAGGATTGAATTTGAGTTGGTGATAGTTTTGGTCTGTAATTTTTGTTTTTTATTATAGTTTCCAGGAAGTTTATAGATTCATGAACCTTAGGGAGCTAGCTAAAAACTTATGAAAGTTAAATTTTGAGTATTTGTTTTTGTCAAGGCAAAATAAGTAGATGAAATAAAACAGTGCTGGGAACTAGAGATCTGCATTTGTCATTCCCATTTTATAGTACAGCTTAGATCATGGAGAATGCCCAGGACTGTGAGACAGTTACATGAAAGAGGTTCGTTAAATTGTAGACAACTGGGACAATATAAAGTCCACATCTTTAGGGTGTAATCTGTTCTTTGTATTTTCCAGCTATAGAAAATCCTATTTGAGAGTGTGATGGCGCACGCCTGTAATCCCAGCAATTTAGGAGGTGGAGGCAGGAGGATTGCAAGTTTGAGACCAGAGGCAGTCTGCGTAACTTAGTGAGACCCTGTTTCAAAAAGTTAAAAAAGAAAATGGGCTGGGTGTGTGTGCAGCTCAATGGTCCAGCACTTGCAAAGCATGCAAGTGCGTGGTCCTGGGTTCAAGCCCAGTAACGCCAATAAATAAATAAATAAATAAATAAATAAATAAAAATCCTATTTGAGAACCACTTTCTAGCTGTTGTTGTTAGGTGCCATCGAGTGGGTATCCGACTCATAGTGACCCTCATAGGATTTTCAATGTCTGACTGTTTTGGGACTGCCTTGGGAATGGATTGCCAGGCCCTTCTCCCATTTTTGCAGTACTGGGAATTGAACTCGGGACCTCAGAGACTGCAGTGCAGTGCTCTACCAACTGAGCTAAATCCCAGCCCTTTCTAGCTGTTAGATGTGAATAAACTGTAAACTGAGAAAAATACACTTTTCTTTACTCCTTGTCTGTCACAAAACAGAGGGTTTTGTTGTTGTTGTTGTTGTTGTTGTTGTTTAATCTTCTTCAAACTACATTAATTATTGGTTAAAATTTTAAATTAAGACCCACACCTCAGTTTTATATTTCTGTGTGAATTTTGGGATCCTTGAGGGACACTTTATGCAGGGGTCCTGAGGGCCTGGGGAAGGGTGGCTCTTAGGACTCCCTGACCACCTGCCCCCACAGAGGAGAGAGCCCCATCTTTGTCAGGGCACAGGAGCATGCCCTGAGAGAAGAGAATCAAGACTGCTGCTGCTGCCTGTGCGACATTTTTTACACTGTAAAGTGCTGTGATCATGTGCATTTATACTTTTATTGTGGATTAGGGACTCGGGTGACCATATTGCTGCTGCTGCTGCTGAGTCCTCTGTCTGGGCATCTCTTCCGTCCACCTGTCTGGTTCTGACCTGGCCAGCTTGGTCATTTGACTGAACAAAAATGCCAAAGTAATTTCCCAAAGGGCTACAAAAATTTCAGTTCTGATTCTGATCACTGCTGATGCCCATGGCCCCCCCCAAGGGCTCTGCTTTTGACTGTATAAGCCCTTGCCTTCCCCCACCCCACTTCCAGCTCCCTGCCTGAGGATGAGGCCTCCTTAGTTTCTTTCCTTCTCTCACTCAAAGCCAGCTCTCTGTGACTGAGCAGGTTGATGACAAGACCATCACAAACAGTTCTCCAGAATGTAGTTCTGACTGTGGGCCAAGAATGTCTGTCTATGGTGTGGGATGAAGAGCCTAGGAACCTTCCTTGAAATTCTCTGCCCACTGGTCCTCATCGTCTGAAATTAATTAATTAATTAATTAATTAATTAATTTAGTGGGACTGGGGAGTTGAACCCAGGGTTTCTCGCATGCTTTGCAAGCGCTCTACCACTAAGCTTCACCCCCAGCCTGTTTTTTACTTTTTATTTTGAGTCAGATTCTCGCTATTACACAGGCTGCCTGTGGCCTTGAAGTTGCAATCCTCTACCTCCACCTCCCGAGTTGCTGGGAGTAGAGGTGGGTGCCGTCACGCCTGGCCATGGTTTGAGTTTTATGCTTCACTGTTTCATGCTGTGTGTTTGATGATGACAAGGTTAGTCCCTCTTCGTATCCCTACATATGCTGTCATCCATGTGTGTATGTATGTATTCAGAGGCAGGGTCTTGCTGTGTAGCCCAGGCTGTCCTTGAACTTGCGACCCTCCTGCTTCAGACGCCTGAGCGCTGATTCTGATCCCTGCTAATGCTCATGCCCCTGTTGGGATTACAGCTGTGTACCACCATGCCTAGTCTACAACCATACCACCGTGGCATCCGATCTTCTCTGATCTTGGAGGCTATGTGGGGTAGGGCCTGGTTAGTGCTTGGATAGGAGACCACCTGGGAATACTGGGTACTATATAGGTTTGGGAAGAGGACCTGGCAGCCAACTTCTGAAACAATCAGCCAATGAAAACCCTATGAATAGCAGAGACGCACTGAAAATAGTGCCAGGTATGGCGCAATGTTGGGTGTTTCGTTCTGTTGTATACAGGGTCACTGTGAGTCATACATTGACTCCATAGCACCTGACAACAACAACAACTACCATGCCTGGCTTATTCTTGTTTTTTAGGTAGAAAATTTTGGACAGGAAGCTAGGGAGAAAAGCGACATTGGTGCGGGGATGGAATTGTCCTGGAACAGGTCCTGGAATTGTCCTGGAACAGGTGCCATGCCCTCCCACCTGCTGCTGGGACATTAAATGGTTATTTCCTTCACCAGTGTCTAGTGTCCATAGACACTTGGGACTGTATGGATCCTCTTTGTACACTTGCTGACAAGTAAGTGACAAGGTTTAGATCAGTGAGTTTCATACAGCTGCATAAAGAAGTAAACAGGAAATTCACCAAATTCCTCCATTAATTTATTATTCATTGAGCAAATATTTCTCTTGCAGCTAGTAAGCAAATCATAAGAGAAAAAGGATAAGCTTTGTAATAGTAATATGGAAAAAATATTATAAGGCATCATTTTGTTGCCTTTGACATTAGCTAATAAGTATAAAGTTGGAGGACAAGATGTACTAAAAATAACTATAATGCATAATTGGTGGCAGCAAAAATTTTGTATCCTTTGCAAAATCACTTTGGCATTTGCATTCATGGATCAGGAAAGATGGCCTGCAGTGAGCTTGAAATCAGGAAACTATTGGCATCACTTTTTTGGAGATTTGTAATATTTATTAGCATAATAGAGGCTGTGAAAGAAATCTCTTTACATCAGAAAAACTCAACATTCGCTGCATACAGCTCAGTTTTGTGTTTGTGAAACGCATAGTAACATCCTATCGAGCCAGTGCCATGTTCCATCCTTTGCGAAAGGCTGCCTGAGGGTATTTAATGTTTTCCCAGAGAAAGTAAATGTTACTGGCAAAACAGAGAGGGCTTGGAGGAAGAACTGGTTGTAGGGAACATGAGGACTTTAATTTTAAGCTTGACGTCCTCTGGGAGTTGTTGTTGTTGTTGTTAGGTGCCATCGAGTCAAGTCCAACTCATAGCGACCCTATGTACAGCAGATTGAAACAATTCCCGATTCTGTGCCAGGCACTCGATCTTATTTATGTTTAAGCCCGTTGTTGGAGACACTTGTGTCAATCCATCTGGTGGAGGGTTTTCCTCTTTTGCGTTGACCTGCCACTCTCCCAAACACCATGTCTTTCTCTAGGGATTGATCTTTCCTGACTACATGTCTGAAATATGTAAGACCCAGTCTAGCCATTCTTGCTTCCAAGGGGCACTCTGGTTGCACTTCTTCTAGGACAGATCTGTTGGTTCTTTTGGCAGTCCATGGTATAGTCAATATTCATCTCCAGCACCGTAATTCACAAGCATCAATTCTTCTCCTGTCTCCCTTGTTCAATGTCCAGCTTTCACAACCATATGATGAGACTGAAAATACCATGGCATGAGTCATACACACCTTCATCTTCAATGTGACAGCTTTGCTTTTCAGTTCTCTAAAGAGATCTTTTGCTGCAGCTTTTCCTAGAGCGATGCTTGTTTTGATTTCTTGCCAGGTGGAATGTCATGCTGGCAGTGGTCAGGACAGCTCTTAAGGTAGGACTGGCAGAAATGTGAGAGTTCCTTCGTGGTCACTATGATGATGGGTGCTGCTGGGGTGGCCTTTGACCAGGGGGAGATCACCAAGAGTCTGAAAGGACTTTGGGAAGGGGAGAGAAGAGAAAGTTTCCAGTAATCAGGGAAAGCTAAGTGGACTCCTGACAGGGTTGTGAGGTCCTTGAGAGGAAGGATGACTGGAAAGGAAATTCTCTAGAAAGGTTTCAGGCAGGAGGAATGGTCACAGGCAGCAAGGACAGGGACAAAGGAACAAAGAAAGGGAATGGACTGCTTTTTGGGGATGTTTTTGTTTTGTTTTTGTTTTTAGTTTGGCACTGAGTTCGAATCCAGGGCTTCACGCAGGCTAGAGAGTCTGTACCACTAAGCCACCCCCCCCCCCCCAGCCCTTTTGGAGTGTTTTCTGACTGTTAGACACTTGGTTTCTTTCATTTAGTAGCTCTGTGCCATAGGTTGGAGTAGCTCTTATCTGAAATGTTTGGGACTAGAAGTGTTTCGAAGTTTGGAATTCTTTTGAATTCTTGCATATTTGCTTGGATTTTACTGGTTGAGCAGCTGTGTTAGTCAGCTTTCCATTGCTGGGACAAAATACTGAGACATCCAGCTTGCAAAGAGGAAAGGTTTATTGTGGCTCGTGGTTTCAGAAGTTCCAGTCCATAGTCACTTGGCTCCATCACTTCGGGCCTCTGGTGGGGAAGGACATCACAGCAAGGAGTACGGAGTGAAGCAGAGCAGCTCACCTCGTGGAGACCAGGAGGCAGAGGGGGAGAGAGAAAAAGGGGCTGGGGTCCAAGCATGGCCTTCAAGGACAGAGCCCTCGGGAGCTAGTTCCTCCAGTGAGGTCTCTCCTCTTAAAGTTTTTACCCCTTCCTAAGAGTGCTAGAGACTGGGATTTAGCTCAGTGGGTAGAGCGCTGCACTGCAGTCTCTGAGGTCCCGAGTTCAGTTCCCAGCACCGCAAAAATGGGAGAAGGGCCTGGCAATCCACTCCCAAGGCAATCCTGAAACTGTCAGCCATTGAAAACCCTATGAGGGTCGCAAGGAGCCGGATACCGACTCGACGGCAACTAACAACCAAGAGTGCTAGAAGCCTGCAGCCATGGCCCTGTGGCATCCAATCCCATCAGATCTCGGAAGCTAAGCAGGGTCAGGCCTGGTTAGTACCTGGATGGGAGACCGCCTGGGAACACCAGAAGCTGTAGGCTTGGGAGAAGGACCTGGCAACCCCCTCCCAAAAATCAATCTGCCATTGAAAACCCTATGAACAGCAGAGAAGCACTGGCAATAGTGTTTCCCCTATTGTTCAGAGGGCCGCTATGAGTCGGATACTGACTCGATGGCACCTAACAGCAACAACAACAACAACAACAACAACAACAACAACAAAGAGTGCTAGAAGCCTGCAGCCATATTCCTGTGGCATCTGATCCCGTCAGATCTCAGAAGCTAAGCAGGGCTGGGCCTGGTCAGTACTTGGGTGGGAGACCGCCTGGGAACACCAGGTGCTGTAGGCTTGGGAGAAAGACCGGGTAGCCCACTCCCAAAAATCAATACACCATTGAAAACCCTATGAACAGCAGAGGAACACTGAGAATAGTGTTTCGCCTGTTCTATGCAGGGTTGCTATCAGTCAGAAACCAACTTGACAGCACCTAACAACAACAACAACAAGAGTGCTAGGGGAGAAGGACCTGGCAACCCACTCCCAAAATCAACCTGCCATTGAAAACCCTATGAGCAGCAGAGAAGCACTGACAATAGTGTTTCCCTTGTTGTGTATGTAGGGTCGCTATGAATTGGATACCGACTTGACGGCACCTAACAACAACAACATGATACTCCAAAAGCTTCAGGTGTGGGAGCGTTTCCAATTTTGCATTTCCAGATTAGGGATGCTCAACCTGTGTCCAGGGACAGGGTGTGCCTTGATTTGTACTTGTGAGGAAGGGGACGGTGGTGGTTTTGGTTGTCAACTTGGTTGGACCGAGCAGCGGCTAGGAGATTAGTGTGTCTGTGAGGGCTTTTCCAGAGAGCATGAACTGCCCTGACTGCGGGAGGTACCATCCACAGGCTGGGGTTCTGGGTGGAACAAAAGGGAGAAGGGGGAAATCCAGGTAGCACAGGAAATCTCTCTCTCTGCTTCCTGTTGGCCATGACGTAAGTAGCCTTTGCTGCGTGCTTCTGCTGTCAGGATGCTCTGCCTCACCTCCGGCCCAGAATCAATAGAGCAGGGCAGTGGACGGCAACCTCTGAAACGACAAGCTAAATAATAAAGTAACCTCTCTGAAGTTAGCCATGTCAGGTGTTTTGTCATAATGACACGAAGTTTGACTAACACAGGGATGCTCAGGGAGATATGGAGACTGTGAGTCACTGACTAATGGTAGTGAGTAGTGCAGCAAGGATTTTATCTCCAAACCAGTGCTCTTTGTGTTAGGTCATGGACCCTGGGTTTTCTTTTTCTTTTCCTTTTTCCAGTCAGGATCTCACTATGTAGCCCAGGCGGCCTTGAACTTGCAATCTTCCTACCTCAGCCTCCCAGCTGCGGGGATTACAGGTATGTACCACCATACTTGCTTTTGGCTTTTCCTTTTTAACTTTTTATTTTGAAATAATTTTTACTTACCGAAAAGTTGCCAAAATAGTACAGAGAAGCCAGATGTAGTGACTCATGCCTGTAATCCCAGCAACTCTGGAGGCTGAGGCAGGAGGATGGTGAGTTTGAGGCGAGAGGCAGCCTGTGCAACTTAGCAAGATACTGTCTCAAGATAGAAAATAAAAAATGGACGGGTGGGTGCAGCCCAATGGTAGAGCACTTGCAAAGTGTGTGCAAGGCCCTGGGATCAATCCCTAAGTACTGCAAAAATAAATTACATAAAAAATATTGCATAGAAAGTTTCCTTATACCATTTATCCAACTTTCCTTAAGGATAATGCCTTGCATTAATTATAATATTATAGTTATTATAATTATAATCAAAAGCAAAATAAGTGCCACTGGTACAATAGTCCTAACTATAGTCTTTATTCATATTTGAACAGTTTTTCTACCAACCACAGGTCAGTATTTGTGCACAGTTTCTTTTCTCTGTAGCTTTATAGTATACAGTCAAAATTTTCTTTTCCAAATCATTTAGGTTAGTTCACTGTGGTCATATTATTCACTTGTATGGTTAGGTTCTTGTTACGGTTGGTCTTTCATTTGGGCAGCCTGTCACATTCTTATATAAATATAACACCCAACAACAACATATATGTATGTATGTATATATGTGTGTATATATATGTATGGGGCTGGGGTTTAGCTCAGTTGGTAGAGCGCTGCTCTGCAGTCTCTGAGGTCCTGCGTTTGATTCCCAGCACCGCAAAATGGGAGAAGGACGTGGCAACCCACTCCCAAGGCAATCCCGAAACAATCTGCCATTGAAAACCCTATGAGGGTCGCTATGAGTCAGACACGACTCGACAGCACCTAACAACAACAACACATATATGTATATGTATTTATATGTACACATTTTAAATTTATATACTATCTAGTTCTTTGGGGTTTTGACAGATGCGTAGAAGCATGTCTCCACTACCCAATGCGTGATACAGAACAGTTCCATCATCTCTAAATTCTCCCATGTACCCTGGATTGTCACGGTGGTTCCAAGAGAGTAGATTGCAGAGGGCTGGGAAGGTACGGCTGGCATGGGATCTGTTCCAGCCTTGGGGAATTTGAGCAGTGGAGGCAGTGTGACAAGGGGACAGAAGCAGTGAGGGCCCATTGCGTAAGATTGGGGGAGCTCTCTGTGCCAGCAGGCAGAGGTGACAAGAGTGACCCAAAATAGAAGAGAGGGGACCAGGCTCCCTGTGGCGTGCCAGCCAGGCAAGGCCACCCGTGGAGGGACTGTGACATTTAAAGGAAGGAAGCCTGTGGGGAGAGTTCTTGCCTGGTGACTGTTGTCTGTAAGTTAACTGCAGAAATGGCATGGAGTCCAGAGGTGGGAAAGATCTGGACGAAATAGCCACCATCCGCTGGCAGGGGGAATTAGGAGAAAGACCAGAGAGGGATTTCGGTGCTTGGTGACCTTGAGGCCCCGCCAGGAGAGCGCACGGAGATTTGTGCGGTGAGGCCCCTCGCATCCCGCTTGTCTCTGGAGCGTCACTTGGTAGCTGGAAAAAGCGCAGAAGCTTGTTCGCAGAAGCTTGTTCTTGCCGAGCTTCCTTTTGGCCCCCATGTGCTTGGAGGAGGGGACTCGCGACCCAGCTCCTTAACAGGGCGTGGGGGGATGTAGGCCAAGCCATTTGAGCGTTAGGGAGGGCTGGGGTTTGTAGGGGCTTTTGATGTATGGAGGGAAAGTTCCCCAGCTGTTCCTAAAGGAAGGATAGCAGGGCGGGGCCTCTTGCAGAGCCTTGAGGGAAAAGCGTAGAACTCCAGAGATAGGCCAGGGCTGGGTTTACCTCTGTATTTCCCAAGGTCGTGCCCTAATTAGTGGCACTAGTGGGTAACTCTGTGTTTATATTTCCAGAAGCACTTTGAACGTTCAGATCTGTTATATTTCAAATTAGGAATATTGTGAACTGAAGAAGAAAACATCGTACCTTGGCCAAGTGTCAGTTTGTATATCCATAATTGATACCATCAGGATTAATGGAATCCATAAATACCTAGTCGGGATGCTGGCAACTGTGTTTGCTAATTCCTTGTTAACGGACGTACAGAGTTAGCAGCCCGTGTGTTGTGTGCTGTCTCCTGCATCAGGCATGTTTGCCATATTTCTGAGGGCAGGCTGCTCAGGAAATGAAGTCCCTCTTCCCTCAGTGGGCAGTGCCCTTAGACCTACACCAGGGATGCGGGGTGGCAGGATTGAGGGGGACTGGTGTGGCACTTTGTGTCATCTCTCTTCCCTGTAGCTGGAAAGTAACCTTTAGACCTGTAAAGTGCTCCGTCCTATTGTCGGGATTACTCAGGGTCTGACCACTGTGGAAGAGAAAGACCAAAGGAACACTTTTCTTAGGCATTTTGTCACTTTCATTGGACTAAGCTTTGGGTGGCATGTAATTTTTAAGAGATTCCATAATCCTTTCTATTACTGCCATTTTTCCTCAAAACTGTTCCTGTGTAGATACTGTGTAGATACTGTATGAATGTATGTGTGTGTTTGTGTGCACCAGTATTTATTTTTGAAATTTGGCTATCTGCCAGTTTTGGGATCTAGTCCTTTCCCTGACCCTTTCCTATAGAGAAGTAGTGAGCCAGGGATCCTTCATAGCAACTCCAGAGTTGCAATTTATCAGATTAAAAAACCCAAGAAAACAACATGACCACCATTAGTGTTGTTGTTGTTGTTAGGTACCATTAGTGTAGAAATAGCGTAAAAGCCCAGGACAGACCTGCGTGACTGAACTGACTTGGTGTTATGAATGGAATTGCAGCAAGAAAATACCTTTTTCCTGCTAATCAATTTAGATTAAAGTGGAAAAAATGCCAGAGATCAGTTGGAGAAGGAGAGGAGATGAGATCTCTTTCTTTTCTTGGTTAGACAAATGTAATGTGGAGAGTCGTGAAAATCCTCAAGATGAAAAAGAGATTGGTGATTTGGGAACAGCTAAGGTTTGTATCCCCCATGTGTCTGTCAGTTTGTCTTACTGGGGGGCTTGCATGTTGCTGTGATGCTGAAAAAGCTATGCCACCAATATTAAAAATACCAGCAGGGTCATGCATGATGGACAGGTTTCAGCTGAGCTTCCAGACAAGACAGACTAGGCAGAAGGACATGGCTAGCCCACTCTGGAAACAATTAGCCATTGAAAACCTTATGAATAGCAGAGAAACACTGTCAGATACAGTACTGGAATATCATACACAAGTAAAATTTTGCTAAAGATCATTCAAAAGCAACTGCAGCAGTATATAGACAGGGACCTGCTGGGAAAATGAAGCTGGATTCAGAAGAGGGTGTGGAACCAGGGACATCATTGCTGATGTCAGATGGATATTAGCCAAAAGCAGAGAATACCAGAAAGATGTCTGTGTTTTATTGACTATAACAAAGACATTTGACTATGTGGATCATAACAAATAATGGATAACATCGTGAAGAATGGAAATACCAGAGCACTTAATTGTACTCATGAGGAATCTGTACATGGACCATGAAGAAGTTGTTCGAACAGAACAAGGAAACACTGGTTTAAAGTCAAGAAAGGTGTGTGTCAGGGCTGTATTCTTTCACCCTATCTCTTCAATCCCTATGTTGAGCAAATAATCCAAGAAGCTGGGCTTTATGAAGAAGAAAGCAGCATCATGATTGGAGGAGGACTCATTAACAACCTACGTCATGCAGATGACAACTCTGCTTGCTGAAAATGAAGAAGATTTGAAACATTTACTGATGAAGATTAAAGAACACAGCCTTCATTATGAATTGCACTTCAATATCAAGAAAACAAAAATCCTTACAATTGTGTCAGTAAACAACTTCATGATAAATGGAGAAAAGATTGAGGTTGTCCATGATTTTGGTTTTCTTGGTTCTATGATCAACACCCATAGAAGTTGTTGTTGTTAGGTGCCGTCGAGTTGGTATCGAATCATAGTGACCCTCATGGGGTTTTCAATGGCTGACTGTTTAGGGATTGCCTTGCAAGTGGATTGCCAGGCCCTTCTCCCATTTTTGCGATGCTGGGAATTGAACTCCGGACCTCAGAGACTGCATCGCAGCACTCTACCAACTGAGCTAAATCCCAGCCCTTCCCATAGAAGTAGCAGTCAAGAAATTAAAAGATGCATTGTATTGGGAAAAGCTGCTGCAAAAGGCCTCTTTAAAGTGTTGAAAAGTAAAAATGTCATATTGAAGATGAAAGTGCACCTGACTCATACCATGGTATTTTCAGTCGCATCATACAGTTGTGAAAGCTGGACATTGAATAGGGGAGATAGGAAAAGAATTGATGCTTTTGAATTATAGTGCTGGAGACAACTATTGAATATACCATGGACTGCCTGAAGAACCAACAGATCTGTCCTAGATGAAGTGCAACCAGAGTGCTCCTTGGAGGCAAGGGTAGCTAGACTGTCTTACCTATTTTGGACATGACAGGTGGGACCAATCCTTGGAGAAGGATGTGTTTGGGAGCGTGCCAGGTCAATGAAAAAAAAAAGACGTCTCTCCACTAGATGGATTGACACAGTGTCTGCAATAATGCGCCCAAATATAAAAAAGAAAAGATTGTGTGCGTGCCACAATGTCGGAAGTGTTACTTTCTGTTGTATATAGTGTCACTGTGAATCAGACTCAGCGGCACCTAACAGCAACAACAACAACAACAACAACAACAAGAAGGTTTGTATGGGTCTGGGGTTTAACTCATTTGGTAGAGTGCTGCTCTGGGATTGAGGTCCTGGGTTTGATCCTCCGCACTGCAAAAATGGGAGAAGGACATGGCAGTCCCCTCTCAAAACAATCCTGAAATATCAGCCATCAAAAACCCTATGAGGATCATTGTGAGTTGGACCCAACTTGATAGCACCTAGCAGCAGCAGCAGCAGCAGCAACAATAAAGTTTGTATAACAGTGTAGTGGGAGAAGCAAGAATGTGAGCATAGGCAGACAAGGGAATCCAATCCCCGTGTCTCCTGAAGACTTATAAAGGCAGGATCCTTCATTCATTGTCCACGAGGAACAAGTTATATTTGAAATGGTTCATATTATAAACATAGAAGAGCATATTATATTTGAAGGGCAGATAAAGATAATAAACATGCATTAGATCCATTTATTTATTGAATTATTCTTTTAAAAATTCAGAGTGATTAAAAACACAAAGACCCCAACGTGCTGGAAGACAGTGAGAGGAAGTCCCAAATAATTACAGGCCTTGTAGAATCACAGTTGTTTTATGGGAAACTTGTAGAATACTGTCAGGTCAGTCGACTAATTTGTTTTTCTTTAGACAGGACTGTTATGGTTTAGAGTTCATTGATTTTCATTAAGGGGAATGTTAGTTTCTTTAAGTGAGGAATCCGGTGTGTTTTCACTGGTCAGATTAACCTTTGCATGTTCGTTTTGGAGGCAGAACTGTGGCTGGATTTAGGCCTGTGTCTTTCTCATGGGGGATTATGGGAGTTAGGATTCAATAACCGGGTTATCTTGAGCCTTTTTATTTATTTATTTTTGCAGTACTGGGGCGTTGAACCTAGGGACTTGTGCACACTTTGCAAGTACTCCACCATTGAGCTGCATTGCAGTCACCTTTTTATTCTTATTTTTTTAACCACGAGACAGGGTCTTGCTACGTTAAGCAGGCTACCTCTGGCTTTGAACTTGAGATTTCCCTGCTCCATCTCTGGAGTCACTGTGATTACAGGCATGCATCACTGTGCCTTGCTATCCTGAGTCTTTTAACGCTGCTCTAGTTGGAAATTGGGAAGCCAACTTCTTTTATTACAAAAGAGAAACTTTTTTGTCGAACAATTGCTTATTGCAGAGTGTGAGAAGTATGATTAAGGAAGTTTTTCTTTTGACTCGATGACTTTTGGTTTGTTCTGACCAAGATGAATTGTCTTTTTATAATTTTAAGAGGCTTTGATAGGAAAGGAAATGTTTTGTCTGTTTGTAGGATAGAATAAAGCAGTCATGTGACAGACTTAAGTTCTTTCAATTTCCTTTTTTGTAAACAGACCTAGCATTTTTTCCCACAGATATTTTCAGTTCCTTTGGGGAAAAGGACATCATACATTAAGCACAAAATGCTCTTAGTGAATTATAGTTATTTATATAGAGGTTAATTTAAATTAAATGACCGCTGGTGCTTTGAAGGAAGATATATTTTATAGGACGTAAATGAATAATATTTTTATAAGTAAAGGTAATTCTGTTTGGAAATCAAACTAAGGGCAAGGGGAAGCTAAAATGAGATCGCTAAATTATCTTTTAAAAGAACACTGAGCTTTATTTTTGTAATGTTATTAAGCAAAAGAATCTATTTTAAAGACAGTAGTACTTGGCAATTGGGGTGGAAAATGTAGGAAGCATTCAGATCTAAACCTCTTTGTGTTCTGTGTAACTGGGAGATGAAGTGGGAGTGATGCTTTTTTTCTCCCCCTCCGTGTGGAACATTTGCTCTTGCCTTCCAGAGTGTGGGAAGCGAAAGAGTAATAGGACAATGTGATTGTGGGCATGAAAAACATTTCTATAAACCAAACGAGAAGTGTGAAGTTACAGAGAATGGTATTTATTACATTAGTTACACCACCCTAAGAGGTGAGTCTACCTGTCACAGCGATCTCGGGTTTCAGATGATATGACAATGCCTTCCATTGCACTTGGGCTTTTAAAAATGCCCATTAGGCCTTTTTAGCTTACGGTCAGGCGAAGTAGGATGGCTGGCGCATATTTTTTAACCATTGGTATTCAATTTTACATCGGCAGAACGTCCCAGGGCCTCACCTGCTCCTCCCTTAGGAGAAGAGGGGAAATCTTAGGTGGACCAGAAGAGTGGGGAGTGGGGCGTGGCCAGGTCCTGTGGAGAAATTGCTCCTCCCGTGGAGGGAGTGCCTTCTTGGTTCTCGGGGGATTTGCAGACTGGGAGGGTACTTTCCCGACTACAGCCCTGCTTGAGCTGGGTGGAGAGGAAAGGATGTTGGTAGTGTGGGGGTAAAAAGCCAGCCTAGACGAAATGACCTCATACTGCTGCTGTGGGCATGTGTACCAATCAGGCAGGGCCTCTTGTTATAACAGAAGAAGGTGGTAAGAGTCATGTTTTAATCTTGCACAGTTTTATCCACCAGCTGTACTGCTGACCTGAACTGCCAATGGCTCAAGTTTTGTTTCACGTGGCCACCTTTTGTCATTTCTGTGGTTGTGTGTCCTGAGGTTACTGCCCTGTGAGTATTTGAGTCATCCCTCACCATCATTTTGTTCCTGACCTGATTGCCCTCTGGGATGAACAGTGTGAAACCATATGATGTCCTTCGTTTATGAAATTATAAAGAGAGGGCAAGTGATGTGGCTGTAAAGAAAGACTAGAGGGACTTAGGCAGGGCCCAGCTACCACAGGGGACATCTGGTGCCTGTATCCCAACCTTGGCTAAACTGTGGGACTAAAGATCCACCTTGAAGACCCCTCCCCCTCCTTTTTTTTGTGGTACTGTGGGTTGAACCTAGGGCCTGGTGTCATGCTTGCGTGCTTTGCAAGTGCTGGACCACTGAGCTGCACCCCTAGTCCATTTTTTCACTTTTTGAGACAGGGTCTCCCTAAGTTAGGTAGACTGCCTCTGGTCTGGAACTTGTGATC
Source organism: Pedetes capensis (assembly GCA_007922755.1). Classification (NCBI taxonomy): domain Eukaryota; kingdom Metazoa; phylum Chordata; class Mammalia; order Rodentia; family Pedetidae; genus Pedetes; species Pedetes capensis. Next base: position 65,775 of record VMDO01001740.1, read on the forward strand.
CTCCTGCCTCCACCTCCTGAGCCACTGGGATTACAGGCGTGCGCCACCATGCCCAGCGGTTTGAAGGCTCTTTTAACCCTGGTAATGGGAGGAGGGGATGGTTCACGATCCCGTGTCTTGGGTTTTCCAGAAATGGCAATTGACAACCTAGACGTACAGAGTTAGTGAAGATAGACCAAGGGATGCTTTGCTAATGTAGCCTTAGGGTGTGTATTCAGTTCATAACTGCCAGGCACGGTGACTCACACCTGTAATCACAGCGACTTGGGAGGTGGAGGGAGGAGGATCACAAGTTTGAGGCCAGAGGCAGCTTGCGTAATTTAGTGAGACCCTGTCTCAAAATAAAAAATGGGCTGGTTGAGTTGTAAAGTACTTGCAAAGCATGCTGGAGGCCATGGGTTCAAACCCCCCAGTACTGAAAACCAAACCAAACCAAAACAAAAAAACCCAAACCCCAGAGCAGCTCCTCCACCCCCAAATTAAACCAAACAAAAAAACAACAGCAACAGCAAAACTCAGAAATGTGATACCCCAAAATATCAGTGGTGACATTCAGGGGTTATTCTTAGGTGGGCAGAATCTTACATGGTTTTAGCATCTGACAGATGGATTTTTCATTCCTCACATTTTACAGTTTAAATGTTCAAGTCCATTTTAGAAGGAAAATCATTCGCATACTTCCCTTCTGGATGTGGCTCCTCATAGATATTTTCACATCACTAGCAGTTTAGAAATGTTTATGTTTTGCTTCCTGTGTGCTTTTTATGTTGGAAATAGTTTGCTGATGGGGTTATGTGCCTGGTCCCGCAGATGGAGAATACTGACCATGTTTTCTCCAAGCTAAGCAAACCCCTGGGAGAAAAATGCATGAGGCTTCTTCAGCGCCTCATAACCGAGACATCTGAAAGGAAGGTGATTTATGCGTCAGCTCCTATCGAACTTCAGGGTTTATTTCAACCTCAGTAGTAGATTTTCCCAACGAAACTCTTAGACGTGTGTGGATGTGTCCCTCGAGTGAGTTAATATGCTAAGGGTCGGAGCAGCTGTTTCGTGTATTTGTGGTTTATATGAGTTTTCATGGGAGTGTATATTCTTGTCTGTATGGAAATTCTGCCTTGACCCCAGCGGTGTTGCCCTCATCAGGAATGCATGATCTTTTATAGATTGTACAAGAAAACGATCATTACATACTTCAGTAAAATGTAGAAGGCAACTTCTCAGGGATCACTAAAACAGATTTGGAGGAGGAATAACATAGTAAAAGAGTGAAGGAGGTAGTAATAAACCTCCAAATCAGCTAGGCCGATTCTCCCATTGAGTTGCTTTAATGAGCTGCAAGCCTCTTCCCTTCTGACTTCGTTACTTAAGTCTGTTATCTTCCTCCTTTTCCTTCCTTCCTCTCCTCTCCTCTCCTCTCCTCTTTCTCCCTCTCTCTCCCATTTTTCGTCATCCTCTCTTCTTCCCTCTTTCCTTCTTTCCATCTTTCCTTTGCTTCCTGGCTGCTTGCCTCCACTGCAAAAGGAAAGACCAAGTCCAGTGAGATTGCATTACTTCCCGAAGGTCTCAGCACTAGGGAATGAATGACAGAGCTGGGCTCAGACCTGTTCTTCTGTTACAGATCCAGCCTTTGGCCCCTGACTTGTGTCCTGTTAATTCTTTGGCATTTATGGAGCAAAGATGGTTGACACATTGCCTTTCCTCAGGCAGCTTACAGGTGGTAGATAAAAAGAGAGAAGTATATGGATCCTGGAGAACATGCCAGAAAATAATAGAACCCTAAGATGGACAATCTGGGGATTCAGAGAGGAGAATGAGCTCCCCTGATCCCCACTATCATTTGTCTTCTGTAGATAGGGTGAAAGGTCCCATTTAAAGATTCCACACACTGAGTGTTTTTGTATATCCTTTATTTTTGGTAATGGCTATGTCTGTGCATTTTCCTAAAACTCTCCGTTCTTCCACCCGAGGGTGTTTCTTTTCCAACATAACAGGGAAAATTAGATCAGATAAAAAAGGATGGAATCAACTCCTTAGGGATTTTTGTTTGTGTTTTTGTTTTTAAATCCCAGGTGAATTTAGTATTGGATATTCTGTGGTAGGTTTGGATGTCCATTTCTTTGTTCTGTGGATGATTATTGAAATCTATTAAAATTCTTTTGGGGTGGTACGGAGGGGTGGTGGTTGAACCCAGGGACTTGCGCTTACATGCTTTGCAAGTGCTGTACCCCTGCACTGTACCCCCAGCCCATTTTCTTTTTTACTTTTTATTTTGAGACAGGGTCTTGTTAAATTACACAGACCACCTTTGGCCTTTGGTCTCGAACTTGTGATCCTCCTGCCTCTGCCTCCTGAGTTGCTGGGATTACAGGAGTTTACCACTGCTCCTGGTTATTAAAATTTTTCTTTTGGTGTTTTTCTTTTCCTTCCCTTCCCCTCTCCCCTCCCCTCCCCTCCCCTCCCCTCCCCTCCTCTCTCTCTTTTTTTTTTGAGATAGGGTCTCACTATATAGCCCAGGCTACCCTGAAAGTCGCTATGTAGTAGTCCAGACTGTTCTTGAACTCAGCAGTCTTCCTGCTTTAGCCTCTGAAGTGCTGGGATTATAGGCATGCGCCACCATGGCCAGTTTAAAATTGGTTTTTTGATTGTAATTCATTTTTTTTGGTATAGTCTCCTAAATCTGACGGTGGTTACAACAGTGATAATTTTGCCAGTGGAGTTAAGTTCTGTCAAGATCAAAATATGTTTGAAAAAGTAGCTTTGAAAACAAAAAAATAGTGTAACCAATCCAGTGATAAATTTTCTAGTTGCCAAGACCTGCTTTTCTGTGCTCTTAACAGGGCCGATCAACTTCATTCTTAGATAGGAGCCATGCTGGTGACACTGTACAGCATTTTGGAGGGGTGACTTACGGCGCTGTAATTATATGGGTTTGTACATATTCTCTGGGTGTCACTTGGACTGAGATTTCTGTAGTCACACTGCGTGGAATTACTATCTTGCTCTTGCTTGGTCATCATCACCGTGTTAGTGCGAGCTCTTCCGTGAGATTTACCTCATCATCAAAACCGTCAATTGCTGATGGAGTTCTTTTCTGTTCCTTTAACAGAACAGCTGATCAAATTCATGACCATGGGGGATATGAAGACCCCAGACTTTGATGACCTCCTGGCAGCGTTTGACATCCCAGATATGGTCGATCCCAAAGCAGCTATTGAATCCGGACACGATGACCACGAGAGCCACATCAAGCAGAACGCGCACGTGGAGGACGACTCTCACACGCCCTCGTCCTCGGACGTCGGTGTCAGCGTCATCGTGAAGAACGTGCGGAACATCGATTCCTCTGAGGGTGCGGAGAAAGACGGCCACAATCCCACAGGCAATGGCCTGCATAATGGCTTTCTCACGGCGCCCTCTCTGGACGGATACAGTAAAGACGGAGCAAAGTCCTTGAAAGGAGATGCCCCTGCCTCGGAGGTGACTCTAAAAGACTCGGCGTTCAGCCAGTTCAGCCCTATCTCGAGTGCCGAAGAGTTTGATGACGATGAGAAAATAGAGGTGGACGACCCCCCGGATAAGGAGGACGCTGTGCGTTCGGGATTCAGATCGAATGTGTTGTCGGGGTCGGCTCCCCAACAGGACTATGATAAACTAAAGGCTCTGGGAGGGGAGAACTCGGGCAAAACTGGAACCTCCACGTCAGGCAGTGCAGAGAAGAACAAAGTTAAGAGAGAAACGGAAACAAATTCCATAAACCTGAGTGTTTATGAACCTTTTAAAGTCAGGAAGGCGGACGATAAGTTGAAGGAGAACTCTGAGAAGGGGCTTGAAAGCAGGGGCCTGGACGGGAAGCTGAGCTCCGAGAAGAACGATACCGGTCACGCAGGGGTCGCGCCGGCTAAGACAAAGTCGTCCTCCAAGCTGTCATCCTGCATAGCCGCCATCGCGGCACTGAGCGCTAAAAAGGCGGCCTCCGACTCCTGCAAAGAGCCCGTGGCCAATTCCGGGGAAGCCTCTCCGTTACCCAAAGAAGCAAACGACAGCCCGAGAACCACCGACAAGTCCCCCGAATCCCAGAGTCTCATCGATGGCACCAAGAAAGCCTCCCTAAAGCCACCAGACAGCCCCAGGAGCGTCTCAAGTGAGAACAGCAGCAAAGGGTCCCCATCCTCTCCTGCGGGGTCCACGCCAGCAATCCCCAAAGTGCGCATCAAGACCATCAAGACGTCTTCGGGTGAGATCAAGAGGACGGTGACAAGGGTATTGCCGGAGGTGGATCTGGACTCTGGGAAGAAGCCATCTGAACAGGCGGCGGCATCTGTGATGGCCTCCGTGACATCCCTTCTGTCGTCCCCGGCGTCGGCTGCTGTCCTTTCCTCTCCTCCCAGGGCACCTCTCCAGTCAGCCATGGTTACCAACGCAGTCTCCTCTGCAGAGCTGACCCCCAAGCAGGTCACCATCAAGCCCGTGGCCACCGCCTTCCTCCCCGTGTCCGCTGTCAAGACGGCAGGGTCCCAGGTCATCAATTTGAAACTTGCTAATAACACAACGGTGAAAGCCACAGTTATCTCTGCTGCCTCTGTTCAGAGCGCCAGCAGCGCCATCATCAAAGCCGCCAACGCCATCCAGCAGCAAACCGTTGTGGTGCCGGCATCCAGCCTGGCCAACGCCAAACTTGTGCCAAAGACTGTGCACCTTGCCAACCTTAACCTTCTGCCTCAGGGTGCCCAGGCCACCTCTGAACTCCGCCAAGTGCTCACCAAACCTCAGCAACAAATAAAGCAGGCAATAATCAATGCAGCAGCCTCGCAGCCACCCAAAAAGGTGTCTCGAGTCCAGGTGGTGTCGTCCTTGCAGAGTTCTGTGGTGGAAGCTTTCAACAAGGTGCTGAGCAGTGTCAATCCAGTCCCGGTTTACATCCCAAACCTCAGTCCTCCCGCCAATGCAGGGATCACGTTACCAACGCGTGGGTACAAGTGCTTGGAGTGTGGCGACTCCTTCGCGCTGGAAAAGAGCCTGACCCAGCACTACGACAGACGTAGTGTGCGCATCGAAGTAACGTGCAACCATTGTACAAAGAACCTCGTTTTTTACAACAAGTGCAGCCTCCTTTCCCACGCACGTGGGCACAAGGAGAAAGGAGTCGTAATGCAATGCTCCCACTTAATTCTAAAACCAGTCCCAGCAGATCAAATGATAGTCTCTCCATCTAGCAATACTTCTGCTTCATCTTCCACCGTTCAGAGCTCTGTGGGAGCCGGCACACACACTGTCGCAAAAATCCAGTCGGGCATAACTGGGACGGTCATATCAGCTCCTTCAAGCACACCCATCACCCCAGCTATGCCCCTAGACGAAGACCCCTCCAAACTCTGTAGACACAGTCTCAAATGTTTGGAGTGTAACGAAGTCTTCCAGGACGAGACATCGCTGGCTACACATTTCCAGCAGGCTGCAGATACGAGTGGACAAGTAGAGTATCATTTAAATTTTGGTGTTTCGGTGATGAGTCTGTAGCCATGAGTGCTCAGTAATACGCCTTGATCTTGGGGTGTTAGCACAGTTACACGGAGGAGTGTGTGTGTGTCTGTATGCAAGCAAGGATGGGAGAGAGGATCGTTTTTATAGAGTAGAGGCAATGTTGAAACACGAAGGTGATTCTTTAGCCAGTTACCAAGTGTAGGCGCTGGTTGAGTTATGGTATCTTAGCTTTAGGTAATTGTTTGGTCATTGGAATATACGTTGGAAGTCTTGAGATGTAGCTATAAAATTAAGAGCGTCATCCCATTGTACGAAATGTTCAGATCAGGTGACGTTGCCACAGCTTCTGAGTTACTAGTGACAATTTTGTAATTTAAAAAATTACTTCCTGTTGTTATTTATAGCACTGAAATGACTTTTACAAACACCACTTTTATGGCATGTCTACGTAAGATGATGGGTCAGGAGTATATTCAGTTATTTTGTTCACTGCACTGATTTAAGCTACAAATGACAAACCGTCTCCACTTATAAAATACCTTTGTACATGTCCACACTTTTATGTTTTCTGAGTGAGGTGCAGGTCGAAGTTGGCGAGATAACATCTCGTAGTGGGCTTCAGCCTTTTATCTTTATCATTTACTTATGAGGCAACTTTTGGCTAATAGATAAAATGTTAAATAATGTGCTTATTATTTAGAAGTAACTAGACATGCTGAATGAAATAATCTGCAGCTAGAGAGACCATATGAAATATTGTCCAAATCAGAAAGCCTGTGCGGTTCACAGAGAAAGGGGCATGAGTTTGAGCTGCCTGTCAGACTCCAGACTTCTCTTTATGAAGAGCCAGTGGTAAACGAATCTTTCCTTTTTTTGCCCTCTGGTATTTTGTTAATTTGGAGGTCTATGGTGTGGCCAGGCATCTAGTATTGTCTTGGTGACTAGTTCTTTAAGAGAAACTACCGATTTAAGTTATCTGTAGGATTTTGAGTTTGAGGAACAAAAGATCTAGAATACGTCAGTGTTTTTTCCTTTGGATTTTCAGTTTAGTGGCATTGGAAGCGATAAAGAGTTGACCATATTCCTGCAGGGTTGAGTGGTGACTGTGTCATTGGCTGTGACAGCAAATGCTCCAGGAAGAGGACAGCAGCTAGTTCAGGCAGGCAGCGCTGGCTGTGGCCCCTGGGGTGTGACCTGGTGGTAGTGCTTGGGTTCTGTCCATCCAGATACCCCCTTGTCTTGTCACCAGTTCCTCAACAGGGTAGTATTTCTTTCCGTCTTGAAAGAATGCAGTAAAGGCAGCGTGTGTGTGGGGGGTTGCTGTGGAGGGACAGGAGAAAAGCCCCAAAGCCGTTTCTTCAGTTGTTTGTGCTGGTCCCTGTTCCTGGGTCTGCCGATGGACAGCCTGGGGCGGTGGGCTCTGTCCTACCCCAGGAGGGCTCACATACCATCCTCCTGGTGGGTTCTCAGTTTAGAACTATCCTCAGATGTGTCTGTCTTCTCTGGGACCCCCTGCCCTCCAGGGGCATGGAGGGGCATGGGCAGAGAGGTAGGAATTCCCCTGCCCCCTGCAGCCCTCCCTGCAGCTTTTGTTCTCTGTTAACCTTTTACGGTCAACAGCCAGGTTAGGGTCAGACAGCCGTGAAGCTCTCTCCCTGAGGAAAGGACATGACTATCTCGTGTGTGGCTGCTTTGCCATCACTTTTGCATTTTGCTGGGACAAGTAAAATGTGCAGGTCACCTCTGTGACCCGGAATCCTAAGGAATGAGTCATGGCAGGATATAGTTGTAACTCCAAGGCCAGACATACATTAAGCAAAACACACAGCCCATTGTCACTCTTTTCTCCAGTTATGCCGACCCGAGCCATTAGCTCAGCTCCCCTGAGAAGAAGAATTTAAACTGAGTAGACTTTAGCTGGCTTTGCAGCCCGGCTCTGTGGGGAAGGCCGTGTCCAGAGGCCCCGTGTTACATTCTTCTCCCATCACTCATTTCCCCGCCTTTCATTGCAAAAGTGCCCATGCACGTTCTCAGCAGACTCAGTCTGACGGGTCTCACGTGGACCCAGGCAGGAAGTCTGGCTCTGCGCCGGCAGTCCTGGCCTCCACTAGCTTTGCGTGGAGCGGCTGTTCCTCTGTCCACGGGCACAGCTGGAGCCGCCTTGAGTCTTTCCCGCAGCCCCAGGAGCTCAGCAGGATACAGGAGCCTCATCATGTGGTGGGAGCTTGGGTGGCCCTCACCCATTGCTGTCACAAGGTGTGGCATTGAGTAACTGTGGTAGTGGAAGGCAGGGCTGCAGTGAGGGAGCAGAAGGGAACGTAGCTTGCATTCCATCTTTCCTCCTTGCCAGCCCTATGACCATTGGCTGGTTTATAATTTGTGAACTTAAACTGAATTGGAAACAATACCCATTTATAGAAATGGTTGTGTTTTCTTACAAAGTTTAGAAGTGGAACCAGTAGAACCTCTAGTGCCAAAGACATTGCTCAGCCCATTTGCCTACTGCTGTCTGCTGCATCCATGCATTTAAAATTTACCTTTACTTTCCATTTGCCCCTGTGATCGTTCTTGGTAACTCCTTGGTGAGCTGAGAAGCAGAGGACACCCCACAGCTGTAACAGCTTCCTCTGCCATAGCCCCCAGCCCAGGCTGCCCTTCTGGAGCAGGATCCCAGTGCAACCGAAGCCTCGTGCCTGCAGCTTTTGGCTTCTCTGAGGGGGTGCCCAAGACAGAGCTCCCTGGTCTGCACATTAGTCTTAGTTAAAGAATCGTCCACAGAACACCAGGTGCGGTGGCGCACACCTGTAATCCCAGTGGCTCGGGAGGCGGAGGCAGGAGGATCGTAAGTTTGAGACCAGAGGCAGTCTGCATAACTTAGCGAAACCCTGTCTCAAAAGTAAAAAAAAAAAAAAAAAAAAGGGCTAGGGGTGCAGCTCAGGGGTCCAGCCCTTGGCAGAGCATGCAGGCGTGAGGCCCTGGGTTCAACCTCCAGTATCACACACACAAAAAAAGAAAAGAATCGTCCACAGTAGATTCTGGAACTGACCCTGTGGCCACTGTGGGATTCCGAATGTGGAAAGGGGCCAGCCTCAGGGGCGCTGGCTAGGCCAGAAGGCTTGCCACCTGTAGGCCTTGCCTTTTGGTTTGAGTTCCCTGGGCCTGGACAACGCGGTACTACTTCACAGACGGCAGTCATCTTGCTTCCTTCTTTCCTTTTTATTTGGAGGTAATTGTAGATTCATGTAAGAAATGTCTCGCAATGGTGACAGCACACAAAACTACAGGCAGTAGCACAATTGGGATATTGGTGTCAGTGCAGTCAAAAATACAATTCTGCCACCATAGCATCGCTCCGATTGTCATCCCATTGCTCCTTAACCTCCGGCAGCCACTGTCTGTTTTCATTTCTGTAATTTTGTCATGCAGGAATGTTATATAAATGGAAATGCACAGTTTATGCCCACTTGGGATTAGCTGCTTTGCCTCAGCACAGCCCTGGAGATTCACGCAGTTGCTGCCTGTTATCGCTACGGTTGTTCCTTAACTTAGGATGGGGTGAAGTTCCCAATAAATTCATCATCAGTTGAAAATATCAAATGAGTTGGAGATGTGTTGACTCTGCCTAACCCACCAAACATCCTAGGTTTGCAGCACAGTACACTGCAGTATCAGTGTCCCTCGTGATCACGTGGCCAGGTTGTAGCCGTGGCTGTGAGAGATTGTTGTTGTTGTTGTTAGGTGCCATCGAGTCGGTATCTGAATCATGGCGACCCTCTGAACAACAGGGGAAACACTATTGTCAGTGCTTCTCTGCTATTCATAGGGTTTTCAATGGCAGATTGATTTTTGGGAGGGGGCTGCTAGGTCCTTCTCCCAAGCCTACAGCTTCTGGTGTTCCCTGGCGGTCTCCCATCCAGGTACTAACCAGGCCCGACCCTGCTTAGCTTCCGAGATCTGACGGGATTGGATGCCACAGGGCTACAGCTGCAGGCCCTGTGAGAGATTAGCAGACTGTATTGCTAGCCTGGGAAAAGATCAGGATTCAGAACTCCAAGAATCGTTCTACTGACCATATCGCTTTTGGACATTGGAAAGTCGTAAGGCAAAACATTGCAAATTGGGGACCCTCGGTAGATTACTCAATGTTTATTGCTAAATAGTATTCCAGCATGTGGTTTTGTCACAGTCTGTTTAACTGATGACTCATTCAAGGAATTCTGCATTGTTTCCAGTTTGAGGCTATTACACATAAAGCCACTATGGACATTTGTGTACAGGTTTGGGCGTGAACGTAGGTTTTCTCTGGCATAAATGCCCAGGGGTGTAATTGCTGGTTTGTATGGGAATTGCATGTTTAGATTCTTACAGACGCTGTTTGTCAGAGTGGCTTTTCCTGTGAACAGTGTGTGAATAATCCAGTTCCTCGGCATTCTTGCCAGCATTTGAAGGTGGTGCCATTTTTATTTTATTGTAGCTACTCTGGTAGGTGTATGGTGTTAATTTCATTGTGGCTTCGATTTGTGTTTCCCTATTGGCTAGTGATGTTGAACATCTGTTTACGTGGGTTTGTTCACCATCTACCTATCCTTTCTGGAGAAATATCTTTTCATAACTTTTGCCCATTTTGTAATTAGATTTATTGTGTTTACTTACTTTTACTATTGAGGTCTATGAGTTCTTGATAAAGTGTAGATACTAATCCTTTGTTGGGTATGTGGTTTCAAGTCTTTTTTACCAATCTGTCTTTTCATCTTCTTTATCAGGTCCTTGGCCAGGCAAAAGTTTTTAATTGTGATGAGGTCTAATTTGTCAGTTTTGCCTCTTATGTCTTATGTTTTTGGTGTGAAGAACTCTTGGCCTAACCCTAGATCCTGGGGATCTCTCTCCTGTGTTTTGTCTTTTACATTTTACGTTGAAATGTGTGATCCATTTTGAGTTGATTTTTGCACACGATGTGAAACTTCGGTTGAGTTTATTTTTTCTTGGCCAGGGCATGTCTACTTCTTCTAACACTATTTGTTGAAAAGGCTGTCTTTCTTTCAGTAAACGCTTGTGCACTTTTGACAGATCTCACTTGGCCATATCTGTATGAGGCTGTTTCTGGCTCCTTATTCTGTTCCATTGATCTATGTGTCTGTTCCTCTCCCAATATCACTAGTCTTGAGAACCATGACTGTATAAAACTTTCAAATCTAATAGACTTTATTTCTCTCTCAAAATTGTTTTAGTTATTCTGGTTCTTTTGCCTTTCCATACAAATTTTAGAATAATCATGTGTATGGCTATAAAAATTTTTCTTGGGATTTTGATGGAAGTGGCCTTAAACTTACATATCAGTTTAGGGGAGAATCTACATCTTTACTATGTCAAGTCTTTTAGCCCACGAACAAAAACTTTCTCTATTTAATTAGATCTTCTTTGATTATTTTGTAGTTTTCATGATACAAGTCCTGTTCATGTTTTGTTAGATTTCCATTTATTTAGGTGTTTATTTTTTGTGGTGCTAGAGATTAAACACGATTTAGATCATGTGCCTGGCACAGAATAGGGAAGTGTTTCAATCTGCTGTACATAGAGTCCCTATGAGTCGGACTCGATTTGATGGCACCTAACAACAACAGAGAATGAACCCAGTGCCTCACGCATACTAGTCAAACACTCTACCATTGAACTCTACCTCCAGCCCCAGTTTATTTTTAAGCAATTGTAAATGCTATTATATTTTTGGTGTACATGGATTCATTGTTAATATAAGAAATATAATTAATTTTTGTGTATTTATTGTGTATCCTGTTGAACCCATTGGTTTCAGAGTTTTTGAGGGATCAGTCGTATTGATTTTTCAGATATTGAAGCAGCCATGCATCCCTGGGTTGAATCCACATGGTTAGGCTACATGATTCTTTTTCTATTTGTGAATCATATTGCAAATGATTTTGTTGAGGAGTTTCGCATCTATAATGATGTAGGTTTCTTGTTTCTTCCTGTCCTCATCTGGCTTGGGGTGGTTTGATACTAGCTTTATATAATGAGTTGAGAACTGTCTCTTCTTCCTCTTTTCTGTATAAGAACGTGTGTAACTGGTCTTAGTGTTTCTTTAAATGTTTCGGAGAATTCTCCACTGCAACCATCTGGGCTTGGAGACTTCCTTGGGTGCATTTTTAATACCTGCTGGCCTGGCAGAGGGGCTTATTATCCAGTCTCTCATCCCTGCACCTTTTCTGACTCCATCTGGGCAGGGCCGCTGGGACAGCTCATTACCATCTCCATCTCGGGAGGGTGGAGTCTAGCATGGGCTGTTGGGACCAGAGCTTCCTGTGGGGTTTGGCTGGCGTACAGCGGTTATTGTCTAAAACTTTTCTTTCTTGGGCTGCCCTTTTCCTGCTCCTTTGGCGACAGTGAGCAGGGTTTTGTTGGGGGATTTTTGTCTCTCTCCACTGGCATTTCTGTGTTGCCAGCTTATTCAGTTCCAACCTAGGATATGTGAGGCAAAAAGAAACAGGGGCAGTTCCCTTGGCCTGCCGTTCCTCTGTCCCGAGGTCCTTGCCCAGTCTGTCTTCTCGCTCCCCCTTCAGAGTCCTTTTGTGGGTGTTTCATATATTAATGTCACAGGTTTTTAGCTCTTCCTCCCTCCCTCCCTCCCTTCCTTCCTTCGTCTCCCTCTCCTCTCCTCTCCTCTCCTCTCCTCTCCTTCCTTCCTTCCTTCCTTCCTTCCTTCCTTCCTTCCTTCCCTTTCATTCTCTCTCTCCTCTTCTTTCTCTCCTCTTCCCTTCCCTTCCCCCCCCCCCCCCCCCCCCCCCCTCTCTCTCTCTCTCTCTCTGCCTGCAGGGTCTCCCTATGGAGCCCCGGCTGTCTTTGAACTTGCGATCCTCCGCCTCTGCCTTCCCAGTGCCAGGGATTCGTGGCTCGCAGCCCCACAGCCACCTCTCTACACTCCACTTCTCCAAGGTCCCGAGGCAGCAGTCCTGTGGCCAAGGAGAGGTCTGTAACCACCTTCTGCTCTCCCGAGACTTCCAGACAGCGCTTCCCAGCTGATTTTTGGAATGAGGCTCCCTGTTCCCTTTGACTTTTTGAGACTCAACCCGGGCTTCACATTGTGACTTTAGAGATTTCCGTGGGAGTCTCAGTCCTTCCTTTCCCAGCATCAGCAGCTCCCTCCCCTCCTTCCTTCAAAGCTGCCAGGAGAGAACCTTCCTCTCTTTGCCTCCGCAAGTTGCCTCAGTCCATCTTCCTTTTCTGTTTTTCCTTATCTTACCTTTTTATTTTTATTTTTTTTTGGCAGTGTCTCGGTGGAACCTGCGGTCCTGGGCTCCCGCACATGCTGGGCCAGTGGTCCACCCCCAGCTACACCTCAGCCGCATGTCTCCCTTCTTGTGACCATTCCTCTCCTCTTTTTTTTTTTTCTTTTTTTTTTTTTCGGTACTGGGGGTTGAACCTGGGCCCTCGCACATGCATGCTCTGCAAGTGCTGGACCACTGAGTTGCACCCCAGGCCATTTTTTTTTACTTTTCAAGACAGGGTCTCACTAAGTTATGTACACTGCCTCTGGTCTCGAATTTGCGCTCCTCCTGCCTCCGTCTCCCAAGCCTCTGGGATTACAGGCGTGCACCACCGCGCTAGGCACTGTCTCCTCATTACTCTTTGCCCACTGTGTGTGTTTGACACTGGCCCCCCATTTCCTGCTTCTGGGAATTCATTAAGTTGCTCCCCTGTGATCATGGCTTGTGGCTATGCTGGCCATGTCTCTTTCCCCCACCGCCCACACGCTGGTGGTCATTTTTCTGAGACTGTGCCAGGCTGTCACGGCCCGAAGGGAGGCTGTGGTGGCATTTGCTCGGTTCTGTTTTGCCAGTTGCTTTTCCCCCCACTCCCGGCTCTTCGAAGATCCATATGAAATACCCTAGCGTGGCAGGGCACCTCTTTGCCAGGCATTTCTCTGTGCTCAGCCATGCCCTGGTGCTGGGCTCTCGAAAGAGCTGGCTTGGCATACAGGGCTCACAGAGGCCCCTTCCCCCTGCGTTCCCTGTGCTTCGGTCCAAGTCTTGAGATTTTGTCGCACCCCAGCAAGAACCTGAAGCATGCTTGGATCAAGGTTAGACTGCCCTGACAGCATGCGCCTACCTGACCGATGGATCGAGAAGGTGGCAGCAGCTGAGGGGTGAGGTTGTGTCTCTTCCGGGCAACACAGAACCAAGCAGGGCAATGAAGTGGAGCTGTGGGTGGTTGACCTTTTTTTTTTTTTTTTTTTTTTTGCGGTACTGGGGATTGAACCCAGGGCCTCGCGCTTGCATGCTCTGCAAGTGCTGGACCACTGAGCTGCACCCCCAGCCCATTTTTTTACTTTTTGAGACAGTGCCTTGCTAAGTTATGCAGACTACCTCTGGTTTCGAACTTGAGATCCTCCTCCCTCCACCTCCCAAGCCACCGGGATTACAGGCGTGCGCCACCGTGCCAGGCACGGTTGACTTTTTCACACCAGCAAATCTGTCCCTGTTGGGGGCTCCTGTTCTGACCCGTCCGATTCCTACTCCCTACTTCTGACACCATGGGAAAGGCAGTGGGCAGAGAGGGCGGAGAAGTGCACGGTTCCTCCTCTCCATGAAGAATTCAACAAGCTGGCGGCTGTAGTTTTAATAATTGATACTCAAATGTAGTGGAATGGCATTGCTTCACCTCTTGGTAAAACCGTGACTAAATTTAGCTGAGCGCTGACTGGAAATGCATATTGTAACCTCTTAATTGTGAAAACGTGTTTTCTTTCCGAAGAATCTGTATCAGCCATAGGATCACACAGTATAATCGGTCTTTTGGTCTACTCTTTTATTTTACAATTGGAAAAACAAATGTCCAATTAGAGGCAGAGCCAGGACTCAAGACAAGGTTTCTTTACTGCCGGTTCATTGTCTTTGCACTTCATCGCATGGATTCCCTAGGATATAGAAGGCAGGGTTTTACAGCAGGAGGACCTTAGGAATCATAAAAACTCACCCTTGGGATTACATCCATTTTGGCATCCGGGTACGGATAAGGGAGACATCTCTCAGATGGTCCTTGTTTTTAGAGATTGCTGATTCATTTTAGTTTCAAGAACTTTCTGGGCATCTTTAATACAGTGTACCAAATATAGTAAATTCTTTCTAGCCATCCTTGCCAGTTCTTATTTCTAGAGACACTCTGCTCAAGTCCTTTCCTCTGGAAATTGTGGAGACATTATTATCAGTTGAAGACTTTTTTTTTTTTTTTTTTTTTTTGGTGGTACTGGGGGTTGAACCCACGGCCTCGCACTTGCATGCTCTGCAACTGCTGGACCACTGAGCTGCACCCCCAGCCCATTTTTTTACTTTTTGAGACAGGGTCTCGCTAAGTTACGCAGACTGCCTCTGGTCTTGAACTTGCGATCCTCCTGCCTCCGCCTTCTGAGCCGCTGGGATTACAGGCGGCTGGCTCTAGCTGAAGACTCTTGACTCAGCTTTTGGTTCTGCTCCCTGAAGTGCTAAGTGTTTGTTTTGTTCAGACTTGTCCTGTCCCAGTTCGTATTTTAGTATTACCAATCCCCAGTCTACCTATGTTCTCTACTAACAATCATCTGAGTAGATTGTATGTGGCAACCATATACAATGTCTGTAAATTTGCTTGACTGTCAACTCTTGTTAGGAATTTTGATTGTGGCAAATGATTTAAAAACAAAACTACCCCACCAGCTAGCTTCCCCGGAAAGAGATTATATATAGCCAATTCTTCTATAATACTTGCTTTGTATTAGTCCCATGTAAGTGAAATCTGAAATGAAATCTGTGTGTGTGTTCTTACTGTGAAATTGGACGAGAGTGAAAGCCAGGAAACCAGCATGCTTTATTTATTACCATTTTTTCATAATTATACTCTAGAGATAGTTTATGGAACTGCCGTTAGTGAGGCCACAGTAATTTACTTAGCGCATAGCCAACTACTAAGTTGGTGGTGTTTCGACCTCTGGATGCAGTGTTCCGTGTTGCTGCAGGCTTTCAGTCTATTTGAACTTAAGCATAGATGCGTGCTCTGGTTCCTCCCATTTCTCTACACTTTCTCACCCTCCTCCTTGTTCTTCTCAGGCTGTTTGTCTCCCAGAGTATGAATTGAAGCACAGAACCATTTTCCTTATTTCTCTGATAATCCCTTACTTATGGAAAGAGGATGCTCAGCTGCCATGTTCTTTGACCCCTTAACGGGGCCAGCACAGTCCCTGTCCTGTGCCCTCTCTTCCCTGTATTTGTGAGCCTGTGGTCAATTTCAGTGCCAGGATGGGCCAGAAAAGGCTCAGGAAGCGGAATTGTAAAGTATAGAATGACCGCAGAAACAGAAGAAGGACCCAGCAGCCTACTCCTAAAACAACCAATCATTGAAAACCCTATGCATAGCAGAGGGCTGGGATTTAACTCAGTTGGTAGAGCACTGCTCTGCAGTCTCTGAGGTCCCGAGTTCAATTCCCAGCACCCCAAAGTGGGAGGACATGGCAACCCACTCCCAAGGCAGTCCCGAAACAGCCATTGAAAACCCTATGAGGGTCGCTGTGAGTCGGACTCAACTCGACGGCACCTAACAACAACATGCATAACAGAGAAGCACTGTCAGATACAGTGCCTCTTTCATTCTGTTGTACCTAGGGTCACTATAGGTTGGATCCAACTCAACGGCACCCAACAAATAACAACAGTGCTAGCTGATTCTATTGAACAGCAATATTTCTTTTAAGAAGTAACAGTTCCCTGAGCAAATGAAGATGCCCCAGAGTAGAAATGAGCTGTTTGTTACCTAAGTATTGAAAACATGCGTCTGTTTTCTCATGACTTAGGTAGAATGGAATTGCTTCCTTCTTTAGTAAGTAGCCTCATCTTGTGCAGTGGAGAGGTAGGATTTTTTCAGATATACTTTAATTTCTTTGATAGAAAAAGGAAGAGAAGGTCAGATTCCTTTAGTCCACAAAGAAATCCTTGTCAGGGTCTCCCCACCCCAAGCCATGCTCAAATGTATCTCCGAAATCCAGAGAGTGTGAATCTTCGTTATGAATTCAAAGCATCCTAGACTAGCTAGTGGAATATACCCCTCACGCTGTGGAAACGCATCAGTACCATCTTGGGGCACTGGATGACATGTTTCTATAACAGGGACAGTTATGTAACTTGGACACAGTTAAGTAAACGATGTCATAGGAGTTTGAAGCAGTTGGTACTGTACAAACATCAGGGAGGAGAATGTCTAACCACAAGAGCACACTTTTTTTTAAAAATGGAGTGGAGGCAAGGTACAAAAGCAGGGAAAGCAGGAGAGAAACCTGGGAGTAGGGGGCAGTGTGTGTACGAGAATGCATATACACTTCTGTGTAAACTAAAGGTAAGGTCCCCGCGTGTCCACCATGAACCTCTAATGACCCAGTTCTCCCAATTCAGTAATTATAGAATGTACAAACCTTTTGCTTTGAGTTCAGGTTTATTTGTTTTTTGAGACAGGATCTTGCTATGTAGCCTGGGTTGGCCTTGAACTCTTTCTGTAGCCCACTCTGGCCTCAAACTCACAATCCTCCTGCCTTTCTTCTGAGTGCTGAGATTCCAGGCACGCATCACCATGACCTCCCTTCCTCCTCCTCATACTTCCGTGGCTAATGTGGGTGAAGAACCTCTGCTGGTGGAAATGCTTGAGTGCTCATTCCTATAGTTGGGGAGGAAGGCGACTTGATGATGATGACGAACTTAAGTAACTCGTTGCGCATTTTTATGTGAATTAGGAAGGGTAACCTTTTGTTGGGGCTGGGATTTAGCTCAGTGGGTAGAGCGCTGTGCTGCAGTCTCTGAGGCCCCGAGTTCAATTCCCAGCACTGCAAAAATGGGAGAAGGGCCTGGCAATCCCGAAGCACTCAGCCATTGAAAACCCTGTGAGAGTCGCTATGAGTCGGATACCGACTCGACGGCACATAACAACAACAACAACAACCTTTTGTTATTACATCTTGATGAAAGGTAATGTGAAAAGTTTTCTAGCCTTGAACGAACACTTACACTTTATCTTTCTTTTGGATCTTTTTCACCTTATTTTTTACTATTATAAAAGTAGTATAATCACATTATTTTAGATAACAGAGAAGATTCAGGGGGAGGGAGATTAATTTATAATCCTAATGTAATGCAGGCATCCTTGGCGTTCAGGTATATTTGCCAGTAGTTTTCCAGTGCTCTGTGTTGTTTTTGTTGTTGCTCATTCCTTGTAACCCTCTCGCTACTCTTGCCTCTGCCCTTTTCTCTGAGGTCTTGGAGTTATTGCAGTCTGGTTCAAAATCCTGGTTCTTGCACTTAATAGCTTTAGGGCTTTGGGCAAGTTTAACTCTGCTAAACCTCATTTCCTCATGTGTAAAATGGAAGTGTTATCTACTTCATAGATTATTATGGGAAATAAATGAAATGATTTAAGTTGATGTGTTTAAAGTACATAATTCACTACTTTGCTTATGATGAAATGGGGCCAATCCATATTTAGATTTTTACATATATACATATTCATGATGTGTATGTATGCATCATGAATGTGTATGTACATGCATTTGTGTGTATATACGTATATGTATAGATACATAGTTTTTTGACTTTTAGTGTGTATGTGTAGATACATAATGTTTTTTGATTTTTAGTATTGAAAGTGAGTAAGGGCAAGACCTAAGCTGCCCGTGGGAATATAGACATCATCATTTGAGATTAATGGCTATGTGAAGTTAGAAGACTTTAGCTCAAAGAAACAAATGATTGCCAGAGATAATGTAATGTTAACAGGATCTTGTAATTAATGAATCTGTTGATTGGTTTTACTTGTTACAGCTTCTTTTAACCTTGAAATATGTTATTAGAAAAGGAATGCTATTTTTTAACAATGCTAACGTAATCAAAGTTGCCTGTAATGTTCTCATTTTGTGATTATAATAAACATTTTATGGGATAAAATTTGTATTTTAGTCCTTTCAGGAGAAAACCAAGAAAGAATTTCCAAGTGAGTTTCTTATTTTCCTCAGTCTTAAGTCATTCCAAAGTTTAAACCTTAATATTTGGGCTTGATTCAAAATGAATATGAAAGATAAAAAGTCTTTGAATTTTGTAACTGTTGTCAGTATATAAGAGTGTTTTTAATCTTAGCCAAAATCTATATTTCGAGGCTTTGTTTGAGTTTAATACAAATTGTATATTGTAGAAAATAGTAGGTACTTGTTTTTGCACGAGTATTTGAAAAGTATTTAAGCACTTTTATGTCATATGCTATCTTAGGTTTATTTTGGGGGTGACAGTAGTAAGTCCTCAGTTTATATTTACTTTGAGTATTTTTTTGGTCTTATGTTTTAAAAATATACTGTGTTTAGAGCCTAACATCTAAGGGGATGAAAAATAGTGTGTTTTGGGTTTTCCTGGTTAGTTAATGATACAGAGCCTTTTCCAAAGAGGATACCAATCTTCATTTTGTTTTATATGGAATCGGATTTTAAGCTCTGTAAAATTTCAGTTTAATGTCTGTTTTATATGTTTGAGCTTGAGCTCATCCGTTTTAATTATAAACCATATTATAGCCAGTTCATCCATTTAAAGACCAACTTAAGTGCAAAAAGAAAGCTAATTTTTGTGGCCATCCTTTTGCATTCCTGTATTTCAGATTTCAAATAACTGAAGTGACTGGGGGAGTGAAAAAGGAACTGGATTAGCCTCTGGTTAACTTCTATCATTTTGAAGAAAGTTTATGAATTATGAGAACTGTGACCTAATGTCAATACCTATGCCCATAAACTTGTTAATATATAATAAAGTTGACTTGCTAACATAATTTGCAAGAATACCTCTTTTAATACATCTTTGCACTAAACAAAAATGCAAAAGTAACAAAATTGGAACTAACTTAAGGCTGACATTTTCTTTAGCTCCTACTTTGGGATGAACCTGACTACATAGTACTGATCATTTTTATTTTACAGGGTAAAGAATTTTCCATCAAACCTGTAATTTTCAAGTGTGCTTTTCCCTTGGGCTTAGAATCAATTATAGTAGTGTTAGAAATGAGAGCCACCTAATTACTGTGAGGTTTAACTAAGGTTCTTTGCATATTAGAAAATACTTAGCAGGACCAACCCTGTTTCCCCCTTTGGTTTATTTAGAAGACTTGCACTATCTGCCAGATGCTGCTTCCTAACCAGTGCAGTTATGCTTCACACCAGAGAATCCATCAGCACAAATCTCCCTACACCTGCCCTGAGTGTGGGGCCATCTGCAGGTCGGTGCACTTCCAGACCCACGTCACCAAGAACTGTCTGCACTACACACGGAGAGTTGGTTTTCGGTCAGTATATCATTCACTTACGTGCAAGTACAGCTCGTTCACCAACAACTACACCACGGTGTGAGTAGTCAGCACACAACCTTCTCAGGGTCTTATGGTGATACCTCAGTTACCGCATCCCCTGGGAATCCACCTCATTGGAAGTAGAGTCGATCTGTTTGAATCCTTTTAATGTCATGTTGGTCTTGCTGGTCCACACAGAGCTGAGGGTCCATGGGCCCCTCCTTCAAAGCAGAAGTGCATGTGTAGGGGTTTGGCTTTTATGACTGTCACAGGGTTTTCTTTCTGTACCCTTTTTAGCACCCTTTTGTTGTCACACCTCCCACATTTTATCCCCTGCAAGAACACCATGCATTTCTGCATCTCTTTTTTTTTTTGCGGCACTGAGGGTTGAACCCAGGGCCTCGAGTTTGCATGCTTTGCAAGGGCGGGACCAGTGAGCTGTACCCTCAGCCCATTTTTTTTACTTTTATGAGACAGGGTCTTGCGAAGTTAGGCAGACTACCTCTGGTCTCGAACTTGCGATCCTCCTGCCTCCACCTCCCCAGCTGCTGGGATTACAGGTGTGCGCCACCATGCCCAGCTCATTTCTGCACCTCTTTAATACTTGCCCTCCTGCTAATGAAAACTGTAATAGTGATATGTTTAATTTAGCCACATTGAAGCTCAGGTGTACACCCTTCCTTAACATCACTCTTTTTGGAAGAGCTTCCACTCCAAATAAACTTCCCTTCATCTTTACCTAAGTCCAGGTTTCTCCCTTGTTTCTTCTGTACATCTTAACTATGGCCCCTTTCGCTGGCTCCAGAGATTCTCAGATGTGTATTTTATAACATCTGGTCAATTATTGTTTAACTAGCGTTGAGTGATGATCTCCACTCCATGACCTTCTGAAATGCATTCCTGTGCCATTTATATTTTGACCTGATGAAGTATGTCATTGGTAACATAATGTCTTTGTCACTAGAGATATTACTGTATTGTATGTTTTTCTTAACATCGTTTGGTTACCTGGTAACTTTAACGTTAGACTGTTAATAAGCAGTATTTTTAATAGTTGTAATACAGTTATGTCTTATGAAAATGAAGTCTAGTTGTTATGATTTGATGATTATATTTCATTTTAATTTAAGTTATGGTATCCTTGATTCCTGGGTGGCTCTGCCCATTTTTCTGACATTAAAATATGAGATAGGCTGGGGATGTAGTGCAGTGGTAGCATGCTTGTCTAGTATGCCCAAGGCCCTGGGTTCGATCCTTAGCATCACAAAATAAATAAACAAAAGTAAATGATAAAATAAAACCCAAATGAAAGATGAGACTGCATTCCCATTTTTATCTCATGCCAGCAAACCTTTATGGCACCAATGTTTTATGGATGGGAATCTGGCCTGGTAGGAAGTCTTTGGTTTAGAAATTGAGAAACGAGGGGTTTTTGGTGCTAGATTTGCCTGTAATGTCCTCTGTAGAAATTCACGTGTTCTCTCTGTGCCATGGTGCCTCGTCTACAGGTCTGGTGGATTACCTGCCTCTGGCTCCACTGGGGTGTTACAGAGTTATGCAGCATAATTGGGTCGATCCACAGGGTCCACACTCGTGTTGGGAAGCTATCTGTAGACTCTTGTGTATACTAAGTAGAACCTCTAGCATTTTGCAAGTGCTGTTCTTTTCACTAATGCCAAACTTTCCTCATTTAGGTTATTCTTCTAATATGATGAAAACAAACCTAGGTTAAAATGAATAAAGAGAGTAAGAACTCTGCAATTTTAGCTATTCCCTGGCATCTCTCCTAAATTAAGATGGAAACTCTGTACACAGCGCAAGAGCATTCACCTCACATGGAAAAGACCATCTATGCTTTGTTTCCCATTTGCCCCACGCACAGAGAGGCTTAAAGTTGATGCTTTTAATTACAGATTTCAATTTTTTTTTTAAAACCAAGTTTTATGTTATATACAGATTCTCCCCTGCTAGACTTGAGGCTATATGGACTGTAAAAATACTATGTCTCTTACACCATTTAGTCAATGTTTGCTTCTTTAGAAGAGAGGTAAAGTTTTTTTAACCTTAATATTTTTCCTGCTGTTTTAAATAATGGTCCAGTCTGATGTTTGACTAGGGCTTGGCAGCCTGTTGGCCTTGTCTCTGTCTCTCTCTTGTGACTTCATAGTTAATTATTTTCAGTTTGTGCTTCCTCTAGACAGAAGTCTCTCATGCGATTCCCACACCTTCCTTTGTCTCTTCTTAATCCAGATATCTTACTCTATCTCTTCTTGCTCATGTTGCACCTCCCAAATACTGAGGGGTGACCCCTGACTCCTGCTTAGCTTGTTAAAAGTCAAGTCTTTTATTTTGGGGGGGGGTGGCTGGCACAATGGCACACACCTTTAATCTCAGCAACTCGGGAAGCAGAGGCAGGAGGATCGCAAGATTGGTACCAGGGGAAGGAAGCCTGCATAACTTAGCGAGACCCTGTCTCAAAATACAAAGTAAACTATGGGCTAGAGGCATGACCCAGTGATTGAGCACTTGAAAAAACATGCATGAGGCCCTGGGTTCAACTCTCCAGTATGGCGACAAAACAGAACAGAGCGAAACAAACAAATAAACAAACAAAAACACAAGTTTTTTTTTTTTTTTAAGTTCCTGTCTCCTGATACATTGGATCTCCATCTAGAAAAGGGATTATTACAGGATTGCATATTATAAATGTTCTTTTGTTTTTCATTTGAAAAATAAAGAAACTTGGTTGGTACCCAGAACACAAGAGACTTTGGGTATATCAAATATTCCTCAACAGACTGCATTGTTAGTAGCATTGTAATACTGTCTGAGCCCTTCAAATTCCACCCGTGTGCCTGCTTTACCTACATTTTCTCTCTTGGCCTCTGTTACCCTGAACCTCTTCTGACACCTGTGGACAGGTCCTTTACAACTTTGTCCTCTTAACCCAAAAGTACTGTGCTCTCTCTTCTCACCCTACGGAGGACTTTTCTGGTCCTCTGTGGTGCTCTGTGGACTGAGACATTAAGCACTTTCTCCTGCCTCATAAGGTGCCATCTGTACGTTAAGATACCTTAACTGCCTTTGTACCCCCTGTAGATTAAGCCTTCCTCTCACTCCAAGTGACTTTGGGGAATCACTGCTCTTCTCTTTGCTCCTTTTCGTCCTTCCATGGTCTTTTGCCCTTGGAGCATCACCTTCTTACTTTTGATGGGAAGATTTTTGTGGTTTGTGGCACGGCAGATCCTCGGGCCTCACTAGGAACCCGGCTACTCCTACTGGGCATCGTCTCCCCCTTCCCTTGGAATCCTAGGCTTCTAGGAGTGGGCAGGACTAAAAATGACCTATTCCAACTTCTCCCATTTTATAAATGAGTAACCGGCCCAGAGAGGAGCATTAACTTGTTTAATTCAACACATTAAGTTAACCCAAAAGAATTTCCGTATGCTTGGGTGGCTCCTGTGTTGCCTGAAATAATAGTTCCAGTGGATAGGGTAAGTGAAGCTTTCTTTCTATTCTCGTGGTTTTGTTCAGTGTGTTTACTGTCTGTGTTGCTGAGCATTGTGCCTTAAGACATTGAACACGCTAATGCATTAATTATGATTTTTAAAGGACACAGGCAGAGCCTAGCATGGCATACTCTGTAGAACATGTACAATTCAGAGCATACCACTTCCGTGGGGCTTTGCAAGCATCTCCACGACTCCACAGGGTGCTTCTATGCATAAAACTGTCTAAGGCTCTTGAAGAAGTCCCTGGGCATGGCTTTCTGGAGGGTAGGGCCTGTCTGCAGCCTTCTTTCCCTAGGTGACTCAAGCGCACATGTCCAGGAGCAGATGTTCAGTCACCTGGGAGGTATTACTCCAGAGGTTCCTAGGGTCTGCAGAGAACTCTTCTTTCTAGCTTCCTCCCCTCCTCTCCCCTCCCGTCCTCCCTCTCTTCTCCTCTCCTCCCCTCCCCTCTCCTCCCCTTTCCTCCCTTCTCCTCCCCTCTCCTCCCCTCCCCTTCCCTCCCTTCCCCTCCCCTCCCCTCTCCTCTCCTCTCCTCTCCTTCTTCCTCTCCGTCCCTCCCTTTCTCCATCTCCTCCCTCCCTCTTTCCCCTCTCTTTTTTCTTTTCTTTTTGCCCTGCCCCACCCTTCCCTTCCCTTCCCTATCCCTTGCCCTTCCCCCTCCCCTTCCCCTTCTCATTCCCTTCTGTTTTCTTTTCTTCTTTCTTTCATACTGGGAGATTGAACCAGAGCCTCACACATACTAGGCAAGGGCTCCACCACTAAGCTGCTCCCCCAGCCCCTTCATTTATTTATTTTTATTTCATTTATTTATTTTATTTTACTTTATTTATTTATTTTAATTTATTTTATTTTATTTTATATTTTATTTTATTTTGAGGCAGAGTCTCGCTGAGCTACCCAGGCTGCCTTTAGCCTTGTACTGGCCATGCTCCCAAGTCACTGCCTCAGCCTCCCAAGTCACGGGGATTACAGGCCTATGCCATGGCGCCTGGCATAATTGTGTGGGGTTTTTTTTTGTTTGTTTGTTTCTTTTTGGTATGTATGTGGTGCTGGGGTGGAACCCATGGCCTCTCACATCCTAGAGAAGCGCTCTACCACTGAGACATACCTAGGGGGAGAACACTTTTCTCTTTTAATTTTATTTTTTAATGGTACTAGGGGGATGAACCCAGGTCCTCACACATTTTGCAAGTGCTCTGTCACGGAGCTGCACGCCAACCCCCCCTTTTTTTTAATTAAAAGAGGGTCTCACTAAGTTACCTAGGCTGCCTCTGGCCTTGAACCTGCAATCCTCCTGCCTCTGCCTTCTAAGCTTCCAGGATTACAGGCATGTGCCACGACGCTGAGCTTGAAGAACACTCTTAAAATGTGCAGGTGTAAACACGGAAGACTCCATCATTAAATGGGGTTATTAGAGTACTGACCAGAGTCCTTTTGTGAAAAAGGTGAGGTAGGGGAGAAATGTCTCTTAGTGTTGAAGTTTATTTCTATGGGATTAGATATGAGCAAGGAATGAACGTTAGGGATTCAAAAAGTTAAGGAGGTTAGCTAGGAGGCAGAGTTTTTTCTTTTTCTTTTTTTCTTTTTACTTTTTAGAGATATTCATTTTTCAGAAGCTTATAATTCATGTAGGTTTTTTTTTTTTTTTTTTTTTTTTTTTTTTTCGGTAGTGGGGGTTGAACACAGGGCCTCGCATCTGCATGTTTTGCAAGTGCTGGCTCACTGAGCTGCGCCCCCAGTCCATTTTTTTCCTTTGTGAGCCAGGGTCTCGCTAAGTTTTGCAGACTGCCTCTGCTCTTGAACTTGCGATCCTCCTGCCTCCGCCTCCCAAACTGCTGGGATTACAGGCGTGTGCCACTGTGCCCTGCATTCATGTAATTTTTTAAAAAACAAATACAAGTATATCCAAATTTATCTTCCAGGAGACAAACATCCTAGGTGGTTGATTTTCTCCACCTTGGATCCATGCATTGGCTGCATCCATGCACTGAGCCCACCAGGGTGCACTGGGAGCTGGTGGGCACAGCTTGCCCGCTGGGGCTCATTTACTCCTTTCTGCTCTTCTGCTGAGGGCAAGTAGATTCAGATGGTAAAGATCCCTTCCATGGAATTGCCATTTGGGTGGCACTGGAATGGGTGGGCACTTGAGGCCCTGCTGTCAGAATCCAGCCCGTGGAAGTCCTTCCCAAAGCCAGGAGTCATGGGATCTTGCTATGTTCCTGGTACTGATTTGGCCCCTATGATCTATCAGTCTCATGATAGCCCGGAGTATGGACATCATTCCTAGGTAGCTTAAAGATGGTCACAAAATCAGCCATTTACATTGCAGTTTTCTTCTTCATGATCTTCCCTCTTAAACATTTAAAAATAATCCTAATCTGTTATAAACAGAAATGTGAAGCACTTCCAAAAAGCCATTAGAAACCTAGATGGGCTATGAAGTATGTTCATTTTACTCAGTTCTGACCCAGTGAAGTCCACATGTTCAGTGGTCTGTGCTAACGACAGTGTTGTTTTTCTAACAGATGTGTACATTGCAATGTTGTGTACTCTGATGTGGCCGCACTGAAGTCTCACATTCAAGGCTCTCACTGTGAAGTCTTCTACAAGTGCCCTATCTGTCCAATGGCGTTTAAGTCTGCCCCAAGTACACATTCCCACGCCTATACACAGCATCCCGGCATCAAGATAGGAGAACCAAAGTAAGTCATCCTGACTGCTGAGTTTTACTCCACTACTGTATTAGTAATTCAGAAGAGGTGGTCGTTCTATTGAATAAAATTGAAGACATGAAAAATTATGCAGCTGTGTCGATTTTGATGCTCTGTGAAGTACAGCTCATAGCTCACCCAAACCTTTTTATCCTTTCCAGGTAAAGTCTTGGTCCAAAAATGTCACCTATTATTTATGCTCTGGTCATCAATTTTTGCTCAATAAGTGAATATTTATCTATTTTTATCCTTAAGATGATTTTAACATGTAAGTGCTAGGAAAATTATATATTAAAA
This sequence comes from Pedetes capensis, assembly GCA_007922755.1. Taxonomy (NCBI): domain Eukaryota; kingdom Metazoa; phylum Chordata; class Mammalia; order Rodentia; family Pedetidae; genus Pedetes; species Pedetes capensis. The sequence goes on from VMDO01001740.1 coordinate 92,119, forward strand.
AAAAACTATCCTCTTTAAATTTGTCCACAGTTTCTTTCTTATAGGAAACACTTTTCCCAGTAATAATCATATCAAATCAGCTCAAGACACTGGTTAGTAAATTTAAACTTACATCCAGTATAACTACTTGATTAACAGGAATGAATTTTATTTTTTGTCTTAATCTTGCTCTTCATTTGGCCAATTTTTGCTTTGTGGGGTATTTAGTAATGAAGTGGCTTTTCAACAGGAAGCGTTACCTGCAGCAGGGGAAGGTTACAGAGAGGAAAGAATGTGGCACAGGTGCCAGTAGGAGCCCCAACACCTACCTGCTGTGAGACCCGGGACTATTATTTATGTCTCAATTGCTCTTTTCTCTCCTGTAAAGTGAGGGTCATGCTGTGTCCCGGGGTTTGTGAGAAGGTAAAATGAGACAAGGCATTTAAAATGTGTAGCCTGTGGTCCCTGTGTCAGCTGTCAGCAGTGGGAAGGGCTCTGTAGGCATTAGTTCCTTTTTTTAATTGTTTGTTTGTTTTGTTTTTTGTTTTGTTTTGTTTGTTTGTTTTTTGTGTGTGTGCTACTAAGGGGTTGAACCCAGGGCCTTTGCAAGTGCTTTGCAAGTGCTCTACCACTGAGCTGCAACCCCAGCCCATGTTTTTACTTTTTGAGACAGGGTCTTGTTAAATTACGCAGGCTGCCTCTTGCCTCAAACTTGCGATCCTCCTGCCTCTGCCTCCTGAGTCACTGGGATTACAGGTGTGCACGACCGTCTCTGGCTGGTATTAGTACTTTTTTGCATTTCTTTACTTCCTCTTTGTGTACATAGAAGTGTCTTAAATGCTCCTGGCTGTGTTCATTTTGTTCCTGGATTCATTATGGCAGTGTAAAATTTGATAATTATGTGAGGCCAGGTTGGCTGTCCTCGTCTATTGGTGCATTTTACCTGTAACTCCATTATGAAGGAGCCATTGAAGATTTGCAGATATGCCTTATAATGTTTGTATCTCTTTACACATCTGACTTTTATTGTAACATTTAGTTTTGGGGAAATAGGATTGAATAGAAGTGACTGTTTACTTTAAAAAAAACAGAAAAAATGTTAAAGCATGACTTCATTCTAACAGGCCCTTCACCCTGATCTTTTTTGCATTGATTTTCAAAGTGATACAAATTACAAATTAGGGGATGCAGACGCACTTGACTCTGAAGACAGTGAATAGTGAATGTTAGGGTCTTCAGTGTTCGTCATAGTCAGACTTCTGGGCATTAACACAGCCTTTTCCTCTCAATGAATACATTTGATTTGCTTTTCACACAAATGAAATTTTAAAGTCTAGAATGTGTAGATTAGTCTGGAGCAGTAGCTGTAACCTGGGAATATAGGACAGCAGACCATTGAAATAAGTTAAAACAATATTCATGGGTAATTTAAGTTACCCATGGTCAACTGTGGTCTGAAAATATTAAATAGGAAGTTCCAGAAATAAACAATAAGTTTTAAATTGCACACCATTTTGGGAAGTATGATGAAATTTCTCGCTGTCCGGCCTTGTCATGACATGAGTTACCCTTTTGTCCAGTGTATCCATGCTGTATATGCTACCTGCCTATTAGTCACCTAGTAGCCAGCTTTGTGATTGGACTAACTATTGTGATACCACAGTAGTTGTGTTGAGGTAGCCCTTAATCTACTTCATAGTGGCCCCAAAGTGTAAGAGCAATGATGCTGTCAATTCAGATAAGCCAAAGAGAAGCCATAAAGTGCTTGCTGTAAGTAAATACAGGAAAGTCCTCCACCATAATAAGAGAAGGAAAAGAAATCATATGCCGAAATCCACTATAAGAACAAATCTATCTGTGAAACTGTGAAGAAGGAAAAAGGAATGCTCATTTTATTGTTATACCTCGGAGAGGAAAGGTTATAGCAACAGTGCATGATAAGTGCTGTTGAGATGGACAAGGCATTAGAGTGCCAGGTACTATCTGTGGCTTCAGGTATTTCTGGGGGTCTTGGAGTATATCCCCGTGGATAAGTAGGGACTACTGTATTAGATAGGCAAACAATTATTCCAATTTTTCCCCCCCAATTTTGAGACAAAGTCTTGCTGTGTAGCTTAGGCTGGTCTTGAACTCACCATTCTTCTGCCTCAGCCTCCCGAGTGCTGAGCTTACAGGCATGTGCAACCATGCTTGGCTTTATTTTCTTAAAATTTTTTTTATGACCATAATTGTTTAGTAAGTGGAAACCTAAAACTACATATAAATTAACTATGTTTCAAACTATAAAATGAAAACAAATTTATAGATGAAATGGCAAACAAAACTCCCAGACCAATGACGTTTACATTAACAGCATTACTTTGGTGTCTGGCTGTGCTTGGCCGCATTGAGTCCTCATTTGCAGCCTGGCTGCACAGCGGGGCTGCTGCTTCATTTGGGGGTCGGGGGCTCCTCAGGCCTGTGACCGAGTGTCTGAGACAGTGCTTCCCCAGCCACCTCCCCTGATTCAAGCTACTGTCAAACATCTAGTTCTGCAGCTGTTTGGCCTCCATTTGACCCTAAAACTTCATTTTGGAATTCGGTCCAAAATGAGTTAAGTTTTCCCTGTCTTATAGGGGCTGGGATTTAGCTCAGTTGGTAGAGCACTATGCTGCCATCTCTGAGGTCCTGAGTTCAATTCCTAGCACCGCAAAAATGGGAGAAGGACCTGGCAATCCACTCCCAAGGCAATCCCGAAACAGTCAGCCATTGAAAACCCTATGAGGGTCGCTATGAGTCGGAAACCGACTCGATGGCACCTAACAACAACATCAACAACAGGAACCTCAAGCACTGAAATCTCCCAGCAGTGTTTGGTTAATCGTGGTTATACAAATGATGCAAAATTATACAAATTTTTAACCATCAATATCGAAATTACCTCCCACCCATGAATATGTGATGTTCAAAATCATTCCATGGAATCCTGCAGCCCCAGAACCTCAATTTGAAAAGCACTATGGGCTGGGATTTAGCTCAGTTGGTAGAGCGCTGCGCTGCAGTCTCTGAGGTCCCGAATTCAATTCCCAGCACCGCAAAAATGGGAGAAGGACCTGGCAACTCACTCCCAAGGCAATCCAGAAACAATATGCCATTGAAAACCCTATGAGGGTCGCTATGAGTCAGATACCTACTTGATGGCACCTAACAACAACAACAACAACAATGCAAGATTTAAAAAATTTAACCCACATTCTCAGCAGAGTGTTTACTGTGTGCCAGGTATTGTTGTAAGCACTTGGCTTCTTGTTTTCCAGTGTGTGGGCAGAGGTATTTCCCTGCTGTATATAAGGAAACCCAACCCCCCCTAATCTTTGCTTAATAATACAGGATCATTTTGAATGTCCCCTGCTGTTTTGTCACTTGTTTATTTGTGGCTTTTGTTTTGTTTTTGTTTTTTTGCAGTACTGGGGAGTTGATCCCAGGGCATCACGTAGGGTTTTGCAAGCGCTTAACCACTGAGCCACACCCCCAGTCCTCCACTACTGTATTTTACTGGGATAAAGTTTTGTGTCTCTTTATTTTTTCCTTGACATCTGATTAACAGCAGGGATCTTTTTTCTGTGCCTTTTTTGTATTTCCTGTTTCTAAATGTATATATAAGTGAAGAAATGAGAACTCCAAAGTTAAGAACTATGTAGAAGACATAGAGATTTTGAACAAATTCCTAAGGAATAAAGTGTACAAAATTAGAATATGACCATGGTAGAGGACCGTGCAGGTCTCAGGCTGAATTTGAACCATGGTCCTGGGATTTATTTACCATCAAGCAAATGATCAAATCTCTGTAGGTCTCAGTGTGCCTTCTGGGAACTGGCAGTAGTGGAAACTCACCTAAGCACGGGCGTGGGAGTTAGGCGTGTAGTGTGGAGAAGAGTACTTCACGCGTGGTGGGGTTCAGCCAGTGGTCATGCACCAGGGTTGTGGCAGCAATGCTAAGAACTGGAATCCTGTCTTTGTTTTACATCCAGTTCCAGTGTAGCTCTGTGTTCTGGGGGGTTTTAGCTGCTATAGGTTGACCCCAATGAGTGTCTTCGGTTTTATTTTCCTATTCTTTTCTGTTTTTCCCTTCCTGCCTCTCTCTCTTCCTTCCTAGTGTCTTCCTTTTCCCTCTTCTCTCTTTTTCTCCTCCCTCTTGCTCTCTGCCACCCTATCTTATAGTGTAGTTACCCTGCACTTACATGTAGGATTAGGTTTTAGGGTTGGGTTTCCCAGCCCTTCACAACTCTTTGCCCCTCTTCCTCCCTGCACCCTGCCTGCTAGGAACCCGGCTATGCCCTATGGTATGCTGAGCTCCGCCTTGGCATCCCAGGGTCCCTTCTGACTGGAAATCCTTCCCTCCTCTCTGCCAGGCAGACTGTGTTCCTGGGGCTTTCCCATTGTTGTCGGGACATTTACAAAAGCCTGTGAGCTTGTGCTACTTTTATTTGTTTTTATTTTTTAGACGTTGTTGTTGTTAGGTGCCATCGAGTTGGGACTGATTCATAGCTTCCCTATGTACAACAGTACAAACACTCCCTGACACTGTCATGCCCAGCACTATGTCAGTGCTTCTCTGCTATTCATGGGATTTTCAATGGCTGATTGTTTGGGGACTGGGCTGCCACATCCTTCTCCCATTTTTGTGGTGCTGGGGATCGAACCCACAGTCTCAGAGCACACAGAGCAGCATTCTACCAACTGAGCTAGCCCATTTTTAAAGCATTAGCAGCAGTTTTTAATAACTCTTGCCCTCCAAAATGTTGGAAGAAAGTACCAAGAATCCTTGCCTCCCCGTCACCTGGTTTCCCCTAGGTATTGGCATTTGTGGTGTCTGGTCCAGACATTCATTCTCAGGCCCTGCCCACCCCCTCTCATATTTAGGAGGAATGGGACATCATGACCTAAATACCAGTCCTTCAGTATGTTCTGTTCCTTCCCCGGAACAGGACACTTGGATAAGTCATCACACTGCAGCCCCGACCCAGGAAGCCAGCGTTGATTACAGTGCAGCCCGTTCATAGGCTGCACCCAGATTTCTCCAAGGGTTGACGCGGCATCTTCTTCCTTTCTTGTCCAAGGTCTTCAGCAGGGTGTGCCCTTTGCCTTTAATATTCCTGTCTCTTCTCGGTCCTCCATCTGGAACATTTGTGCAGGTTTTCCCACCTGTATTGTGTCTTGGGTTTTCATTCTGAGAAGGCCCCCAGCCTGCTGCTACCCTCTCTCAGCTGGGGCAGGGCGTGGCTCTTGGCAAGAGGGCTGTGGCCATGGTGCTGTGCTCCTCCCAGGGTTGCGCTGGTATCGTGCTGGCGGCCAAGGCAGTGTTCACCTCACCTGCTGGTTAGTGGTGGTGTCAGCCTTCGTCATCGAGCCACGTTGGTGTCTGCCAGGTTTCTCCATTGTAACATCACCTCTTCTTTCCTACTCATTCATGAGTTTTGTTTGTTTGTTTGAGACAGGGTCTTGCTGTGTAACCCAGGTTGGTCTGAAACTTTCCATCCTCCTGCTTCTGCCTCCTGAGTGCTGGATTACATGTGTCTGCCACTGGGCTCGTTTTGTAGGGAATTTTTCTGATAACATCAACAACCTGTTACTCAGAAAGATGCTTAGTAACTCGATTAGCCCTGGCTTTATAGTGTCTCTATTAATGGTTATAAAACAAGCATTTATACTTTTCTCTTTTAAGACTATACTTTCTCTTTTAAGATGTGTAAGACAAACACATCAAAACAAATAAAAACCTACTCCAAAGGAGTATGTTATTGTTGTTGTTAGGTGCCATCCAGTCGGTATCTGACTCATAGTGACCCTATGTACAACAGATGAAACACTGTTGTCAGTGCTTCTCTGCTATTCATAGGGTTTTCAATGGTGGATTGATTTTTTTGAGAGTGGGTTGCTGGGTCCTTCTCCAAAGCCTACAGCACCTGGTGTTACCAGGTGGTCTCCTATGCAAGTACTAACCAGGCCCAACCCTGCTTAGCTTCGGAGAGCTGATGAAATCGGATGCCATAATGGTATGGCCGCAGGCCCAAAGGAACATAGCATGAAGAAAATGACAGCCATGCTATCTTGTATGAAGTAGTTATTTCTGAAAACATGAGACTAGAATTCTGAGTCAGTTTTCAGCCCAGCTAATAAATCTCAGTGCTTTTCTTGAAGATATTCCTTTATTTAATGGTTGTATTCTAATTATAGAAAACCCAGGAAATGGAGACAGACAAAATAATAAGAAGAATGCATACACTCTCATCCAGTAGAGGTGATGACAGTTGTATGCCTTCTGCTTCATATCTACACCCTTTAATATTGTCTTCTTACTGGTTGTTTTAATTTTTGTGAAAATCTTTCCACATCATTGGCTATGTCTGCACCCTCATTTTGATAAATCTGTAGGTAGTTGCTCTATGTAACCACTTATTTTATTGCATGTTGGAATGGTTCACAACCCTAAGTGATTTCAAACACTGAGAAAATGACCATCCTGTGACACCTGTTGCAATTGATGATGCAGCATTTTAGGAGACCACCTTTGGGCTGTGCCATAAAGTCCTCTGAGGCTTTGTCTGATCTATACCCCTGCTCCCTCAAAGAGTGAAAAGTGGCTAACATGTGAAGACCTTGGAAGAACATGTGCCACCCAGTTAGATTTATAAATCTTCTGTAGGAAAAAAAAAATGGTAATCAAAAATTTGAGAGAGCATTACATAGTGAAATTTGAAGTTATGTGAGAAGCACTGTCTTGAGAAGATCCTTAGGTGAAAGACAGGGGGTCTTACAGGGCATTCCCTCCTATAACTTTGCTTTAGGAATATCACATGAAACCTCAGATTCCCTTTTTTCTTCTCTGACATTGACTTTCAGCCAGTTTTCCTCTGACTGTTTTTCTAAGCTGCTCCCTAGATTCTTGTGCCTGTTCCCACGGTTCTTCAAAGGACAAGTAAATTGTCACAGGGCCCCTGTAAGAACCAGCATGACTTGGAACAGTTATTGAAAAAGGGTGGCTTACAGTGGTTAGAGTTGTTCCCAAGGGACTGGTGAGGTCCTTTAGAGATGAACAGTGGTAGCAGGGGAGCCTGGTACTTTAACCCTGTGGACATCTCTTACTCAGGTGTCAATGGAGGGTGTAGATGAACAGAGGGATTATGTTCAGAAGATTCAGGTCTGCTGAATTAATTTAAGGAGGTTGCTCAAGGTAACATATTAGGTATGGAAATAGTTTGTAGTGGACAAGTGAGTTCTTCAACCCATTTAATGCACAAAAAACACTGAATTTTCCGTGTAGAGGGGTTTGCTATTTCTATCTCAGTGTATAATTGTTTAGTGGCATAGGACTTCCTGCGTTAAGAACTAGTATAGAAATGTTGACATTCCAGTGTAAAATTGGTGCTCACTTTAAAAGAAAGCTTGTAACAAGTGACAGCTTGTTCAGGCATTGGAGTTGAGTAGACTCATTAATCGAATCCTTTTTCAATTAGGGCACCACCGTTGAGCTCTATTGCTCTGCCTAATCTTAAAAAAGACCTACCAAAAAAAAAAAAAAAAAAAAGATGCTCTTGCTCTGTGAAAGTAACATGACCACAAGTGCAGTTGTAGGTTTGTGAGTAGTAAAACGGTCATTAACTTAGACTTTGAAGGAAATGTAGCTGAATGCATCTTTACTCGGAATGTTAAGATTTATTCTGTGATCTAGTGACGCCGGTTGTCTTGAAAAGTTTGTTTCAAAGCTAAAATGTTGTTCTTTTAATTGTTTGTGTGTTCTCAACGTGCCTCTGCCTCCTGAGTTCCTTAGATGTCAAGTAGCCGCTCCTTTGACTTGAGAGATGAGACTGACTGACGTTATTTCGCTGCGCTTCTTCTATTTTAGAATAATCTATAAGTGTTCCATGTGCGACACTGTGTTCACCCTGCAAACCTTGCTGTATCGCCACTTTGACCAGCACATTGAAAACCAGAAGGTGTCTGTTTTCAAGTGTCCAGACTGTTCTCTTTTGTATGCACAGAAGCAACTTATGATGGACCATATCAAGGTGTGTGTGCATCTCTCCTCTCCTCCCTAAGTGAATTGCAGATACGTTCATGGTTGTAGGCCAAGGCCGAGCCGCAGAGTGCCGTAGAGCATGCCACGCCGTCCAGGGAAGGGATGGGCACTGGGCACTGTCAATGAGCAACTTACAGGCTGTCCTCATTAGTTCACTTGACCGTGGAATGCTATTTATGCAGGAGCCCTGCTCTGCCTACCACAAAGATTACTGAAGAGGAACAAATGCAAGCACTGATTGTAACAGTCATAAAGTATTAGGGTGCTTTTGCTTATATATATGTAACGATGACTGTGAAGTTTACCTTTTTGAGAACTCTGTTATATGGGACTTAGAATTAAGACCTTTGAATTATATTAGTTCACACAGATATTGTCGTATTTAGAGATACGAAGGTTTTCCTCTTGAAATTATGTAAGCAGTGAAATTTGCTTTATATTTGATGCCTTTGGGCCTTTCAGACTTTCTTTCTTACAAACGTTGCATGTACACTGATGATTAAACTTTCAGGCTAGAGCAGGTGCCTGGCACCTGGTGTGGGTGTTCACTTAGTGAAATGAATAAAATATCTTGTTTGGACTGTCTGCTCTCCAACCGCTAAAAGGGGCCTCCAGCTCTGTTTATAGGCTTTTGAGCTCCATTAAGGCCAGTGCTTACTTCTTTCTTCTTAACCTACCCACTGTGATATGTTAGCAGTTTTGTTCCTTGTGTACTTCGGAGGTAAAGTCCATTGGCTTTCAGAGGTTAAAATGAGTTCCTGTATTTATTTATGTAATAAATTACTTATGTATTTATTTATGTATTTATATATATTTTTTGTGGTACTGGGGGTTGGACCCAGGGGCTTGCGCTTGCATGCTCTGCAAGTGCTGGTTCACTGAGCTGCACCCCCAGCCCATTTTTTTACTTTTTTGAGACAGGGTCTTGCTAAGTAACGCAGACTGCCCCTGGTCTCGAACTTGCGATCCTCCTGCCTCTGCCTCCCGAGCCACTGAGATTACAGGTGGGCCCCACTGTGCCCGGCTTATTTATTTATTTTTGAAACAAAGTCTTGCATAGTTGTTCAGGCTGCCCTCAAACTACTGTGTAGCCTGGGTTGCCCTGAATTCACAACCCTCCTGCCTCAGCCTCCCCAGTGCTGGGATTACAGGAGTGTGCCAACATGCCTAGCTGACATCCTTCTCTGCCTCTTCCTCCTCCTCTTTTTTTTTTTTTTTAAGGGTTTTTTGAGATGAGTTCTCCCTGTGTAGCCTTGGCTTAGAACTCTCTATGTAGAGTAGGCTGTCCTTGAACTTGGGGCGATCCTCTTGCCTCTGCCTCTTGAGTGCTGGTGCTGAGATTACAGGTGTGTGCCACCACACCTGCCTCTGACTTCCTTTTTAAACAGGGAAACAAGAGACCCCATACGATCATTAACTTTATCTCTTGCTCTTAAGTTTTTCCTGTTTTAAAAGATCACCTTAAGAGCAAATAAAGTCTCTAAGTTTTTCTAGTCTTGTGTCCATTAAATGAATGGACTAGTAATCCTTGATATTTCCTGTCTTGAACATGTATTGAATTCATGTAGCAACGGGCTTAACATCTCAGAGCCTCTGCTCCTATAGGCAGGGAAAAGGTGGTGGTGGTGGTGGCATTACTAAGGGTAATAAAATGCATGGGAGGCCTGCTTCATCCTTGTTACTTGGAGTACCATAAAATCCTCTTAAGATATTTTAAGCGTTTTAACTAAAATTGTAATTTTGGGAGAGGGTAGTTGTGCTAGAGTTGAGCCCAGGCCTTTGCACATGGGAGGCAAGTACCCTACTACTGAGCCACACCCCCAGTCCTAGGTTTTTTGGAGATAGGCTCTTGCTATGTAGCCCGGGCTGACCTTGGTCTTACTATCCTTCTGCCTCTGCATCTTGAGTGCTGGGATTATGGACATATACACCATCAGATTGTTTTGATAGTAAATATTAATGAATGACAGGAAAATAAAAGCTGCTAATAAAAACATGGGTACATTGGCATCAGGTCAAAATGTTTTAATATGCTATATATGCTGCCCCCCCAAAAAAAAAAAAAGCAGCAAGAAAAGGAAGTGGCCTCTTCAAAGGTTTTAATAGACTTACTTTCTGGAACTTACCTTTGCATCAGGAGATGGAGTTCTGAGCTTTGTGGTTAGGATCGTCCTTGTGTTAATAGTGAATCTGGAGGAATACAAGGTCCCAAGGACTGGACATGGAAGGGGAGTGGGAAAATCCTGCGGCCAGACTTGTTTTCAGACATCTGAACGTTCGCAAGCCTACGTGATGTGAAAACAGTGAAAATGTTCACCTCCGTTCTCACTTCATGTATGTTCTTTGCGTGCTATGATACTATCCTGCTTCTGTGTGTGTGTTTGGGGAGGGCAAAAAGAAAGATAGTTTTAGGGACTCCCTTGTTTCTTTCTTTCTTTTTTTTTTTTTTTTCAGTACTGGGGGTTGAACCCAGGGCCTCGCGCCTACATCTCTGCAAGTGCTGGACCACTGAGCAGCACCTTCAGCCCATTTTTTTTACTTTTTGAGACAGGGTCTTGCTAAATTATGTAGACTGCTTCTGGTCTCGAACTTGCGATCCTCCCGCCTCCGCCTCCCAAGCTGCTGGGATTACAGGCGTGAGCCACTGCGCCGGGTTTGGGACTCCCTTGTTTCTATTTTAAGATGATGTGTCTAGTGCTTGCTGTGTATTTACTACCAGTTTACCTTGCCTGGTGCCTGTGAGGAAGGAAGGAAGAGGAAGTGCAACAGGAACGGAGAGTTGCTCCACGCACGCTCATTCACAGGCAGCCTTTGTTTATCCACCTTCACTCAGTTCCCATCGCTTCTGTGTTCTGTGAAGATACAGATGTATTTACTTTCCAGTACTCCCTTGTACTCCATGTTGACATTCTTATTTAAAGTAAACTCTTAAGTCACAGTCATTGAAGTTATATATTGTTACAAGAGCTAAGGTAAAGTCAGTTCTAAAAGAATCGAGTTTTTGTTATTTTACAGTGTTAGGGATCCAACCTAGAGCCTCGGGCATGTTAGACATATTCTTCCCTGCGTAACCACACCCCCATCTCAAATTATATTTCTTTTATTAAAAAATACATTTGGTTTTAAACTTGTGTTTACTTATAGTGTGGAAATCAAGTGAATAACTTAGAAATTCTCATTTGAGTTCACATATCGTCTTCTTCTTTTGTCATGGCAGAATTTTCTCTTCTCTTCTATAATTCCTATAGTACTTTAGAGCAGTGGTGTCCAACCTTTTGGCTTCCTTGGAGTACATTGAGTAAAGAGCAGTTATCTTGGGCTGTACATAAGTTATGTAATACAGTTAGTGCATACGCGTAATAATGGAGGGCACAAAGAATATTAATGCCTAAAAACACATGATGCTAAAAGATTTTGTGGGGCTGCATTCCTGGCTTTCTTGGGCCACGTGAGACACATGGCCACGAGAGACACGTGGGCCACGAGTTGGGCGTGCCTGCAGGTTATCTTATGGGAGAATAATATTTTATCATATCCTCAAATTCTCAGTTAGTAAAAATACATTTGGCCTAGAAACTTATGAAAAATTTATTAGAATGTTTTGGGCTTTGTTTCTTTGGGTTCAAAATGGTTAGGAATGTAAAAGTTCAGCCTCTTTTGAAAAGGGCCAAACCCAGAAGCCTCGTGCCTGCATGTTGGGGAAGCAGCAAATATGTGGTTTTTGGTGATCAGCATGCCGGGTCTGTCTAGCTTTGTGCAGGAGGAGCCTGCTTAGACCTTCCCCTCAGCCCCTTCACTGGGGCTGATGAGAACGCTTGTCTGATGAGAATATTATAGAGCACTTTTTTCTCTGGGAAAGACAGTCCAGAAGGCCGGCCAACCCTGGTGCTGTTTCGAGACACTCCTCTCTGAGAATGCAGGCTGGAGCGGGCGGGCGGGGTAGCATCCTCCTTGAGCATGTAGGGGGAGTGCAGGGCTGAGACCTCCAGGGAGCAAGTGTCTGTGACCAGGGGACCTGGTGCCAGAGCCCTTCGGGGAAAGCGTCCATGGCGTGTCTCCTGGACACAGGAATGCAGAGGGCAGCTGCCAGCCTGCACTCGGATGGGGAGAGAAGGCCTCATTCAAAGATACGCCGTGCAGTGCGGCACCAACTCGCTTCCGTTTATTTCTGTGAACTCACTCAGTCCCCTTAGAACCCAAGCAAAATAACTAAAGCAAAATCAAATTGCACTGATCTTGCTTTTGAAATCCTGTGCATTTAAGGTGGCTGTTTTGACTATTATGTTATGACAACTGCTAAATAACTTTAAAAGTCCTTTTGAGCACCTACTGTGTACAGTTCATAGGTCTGGGTGTTATTAGTAAGAAAGAATGGATTGAGATAGAAAGTAGGGAGATGAAAATTATCCCCAAACCCCACCAAAACCCCAAAGGGTTACAGATATTCCAAACATATGAAAAGGAAGGAGAAAAACAGGCTATTAACTGTGAGTCTCGGAGTTTTCTTTTTTTTAAGTACTGAGAGGTTTGAACCCAGCCACTTGCATATGAGGCAAATGCTCTACCACAGAGCTGCACCCTCAACTCCTTAAAAACCTTTAGTTCAAAAAATTTTGAAACAAGGTCTTGCTAAGTTGCATAGGCTCCATATGGCCTCAAATTCATGTTCCTCTGCCCTATGTTCCCTGAGTCACTGGGCTTATATCCATGAGCCACCCTGGCTGACTGGGTCTCAGGTGTTGGTTCAAGTTGGTGAACTAAGGCTCTTGAATGCCAACTGCCACATTAGCCTATTTAAACATTTCTGTAGTCGGGAAGGTGAAATGTTCTCCAGAAACGGTCTGTTGTAGAAAGCACTTGCTCTGGCCCTGGATGGGAGTGCAGAGGTCCATCTTCAAAGAATTTTAAAATGGCACAGATACATACGCTTTTCAAAATATTTGGCACTAGAAACACCTAACTTAAAACGGTCATACTAGTTAATGCTCCTCTGTCTCTTAGAATGTGTGTTTTGGGCTTAGATTTTCTTCTTTACATATTAGGAGGTATTTCTGACTGGTTTTAAATCCTGTTGAAATGTGTGTTAAAGTATTAAGACAGTCTACATGTGCTTTGTTTTGGTGGTGTGATTTGTGATAGGTATTTCTTTTCTTTTTATGACACAGTCTATGCATGGAACATTGAAAAGTATTGAAGGGCCTCCAAACTTGGGTATAAACTTGCCTTTGAGCATTAAGCCCGCCACTCAAAATTCTGCAAACCCCAGCAAAGAGGACACCAAGTCCATGAACGGGAAAGAGAAAGTGGAAAAGAAGTCTCCATCTCCTTCGAAAAAGTCTGCGGAGTCCAAGAAGTCGGCTAGTCTCGGGTGGACATGTTGGGAGTGTGACCACCTGTTCACGCAGAGGGAAGTGTACATCTCCCACATGAGGAAGGAGCACGGGAAGGTCAGTAAGAGGGACGGCCCCCCTGGCGACATGGCAAGCCTCAGTTCTGGGCTTGGCGCTATCCGTCATGAGTCGTAGCGTGAAGCCAGAAATCCCTTGATGTCTCTGCTTTAGTTTATCTGTAAAATGTACATTTCCGAATCCTCCCGATCCTGACCTGTGACTTTCCTGATGGCCTTCACTGTACACGAGGGAGGAGGAGTAAGTTGTCCAACGCTGTGTTTATAGCTGAGGAAAGAGAGAACAAGGGGAAGCCAGAGGGACAGGAGGCCGCAAGTACCTTTTAGCCTATGACCAGCAGGGAAGAAAGGAGGATGACAGAAGGGAGTGGATGTGCTAAGAGCTGCTGTGAGAGCACTTTTGTGACCTGTGCGATTCTTCCTTGAGTCTGTAGTAGGAAGAGAAACCTTACTCTTTAACTTCCCCAAGTTCTGCAACTCCGAATCCTGAAAATTCAGTCATAGTACACATAGTTTTTCTCTTTTAAAAAATAGTAAGTACACATCTCCAACTGCGAAGGAATTTTAAAACTACCCATTATTAGACTTAATGAAAGAAGTTCAGTTTTCAATATTATCAGTGACAGTATTTAGATGCAATATTAAGCTGTGATTGTCTGGTGGGGTTCCAGAAAGGGTCTATGTATTTGGTTGTTGTATAATTTAAGTCTCTTTATTTCATAGCACTCCTCTCTCTCTTATTTATTTATTTATTTATTTATTTATTTTTAGTTTTATTTTTTGTGTGTGTGGTACTGGAGTTTGAACCTAGGGCCTCGCACTTCCACGCTCTGCAAGTGTTGGACCACTGAGCTGCACCCCCAGCCCATTTTTTTGCTTTTTGAAACAGGGTCTCACTAAGTTACGCAGACTGCCTCTGGTCTCAACTTGCGATCCTCCTGCCTCCGCCTCCCAAGCTGCTGGGATTACAGGCGTGCACCCCTGCGCCCAGCTCTCCTCTCTTTTAATTTTTAATGTGCTGTTGAGTTGTTGGAAAAACTGGGTTGTTTGTCCTGTAGATTGTTCCTCACATTACTGGGTTCAGGTAATTGTTTCTTTTTGACACTGTCTAACTTATCTTCTTTATCCAAAATCCATAGAGCTTTGATTAGCTTTGGGTTGAAGTTTTGGAATATGTCATAGATGCTGTGTTCTTGTGTCACATCACAAGGAACGTAATATCAGTTTGTCCTGCTTTTAGTGCTACTAACATTAATTGGTGGGTTCAGAGACTTATTTATTTGTTTGTTTATTTATTTATTTGCAGTACTTGGGGATTGAGCCCAGGGCCTCACACATACTTTGAAAGTGTTCTACAACTGGGTTGTGCTAAGTTACACAGGCTGCGTCTGGCCTCCAACTCGAGATCCTCCTGCCTCTGCCTCCCTAGTTACTGAGATTACGGGCGTGCATCACCATGCCCAGCTGTAGGTATAGTATTTTTAAAGAAAACCATCCTACTCCTTTAACCTTTAACCTTGGTTTATCCTTTGGGAATCTGTAAAGCGTATGTAGGAATTGATTCATAATTAGCATGTACTGAATCTTTGATAAGATTATTATATTGAGAATTACATAAATTAACCTAATTTATTTATACTGTTTATTTGATCTGTTTCTGAAGGTTTCCCTTTCCCTTTCTTGTGTGTGGGATCAAATCTAGGGCTCACACATGCTGAGTCAGAGCTCTACCATTGAGCAACACACATCTCCAGCTCCCCCTTTCATTTCTTATGTTAGGCCAGCTGTTGAGTCAGGTCTGACTCATGGTGACCCTCATAGGGTTTTTCAATGGCTGATTGTTTCGGGATTGCCTCTGGAATGGATTGCTACATCCTTCTCCCATTTTTGCCGTGCTGGGACTTGAACCCAGGACCTCAGAGACTGCAGAGCAGCACTCTACCAACTGAGCTAAATCCCAGCCCTTCGTTTCTTATACATGTTCTATAACTATCATATAACATACTCAAAGTCAGTCAGTCTTTTCAAAAACTACCCTTATCTTGCCACCCATGGGGACTTTAGTACCTAGCTCATGTTGTGTTGTTGTTGTTAGGTGCTGTCGAGTCAGTGTCCGACTCATAGCGACCCTACATACAACAGGCGAAACACTATTGTCAGTGCTTCTCTGGTGTTCATAGGGTTTTCAATGGCAAATTGATTTTGGGGAGTGGGTTGCGGGTCCTTCTCCCACCTAGCTCATAGGAAGTTGAAAAATATGTCCTGTGTTAATTGATCCAGACTGAGTTCCAGTTTGGAAGACATCAAATTCCTCTTAGGCTAAATCTGATAATTATCAGATTTAGAAAATAAGATAAGAAGATGGCTCTGAAAATGTTGGTGGGGTGGAAGTCAGCACTTAGTGAAATCATTTACTTGAGGACCTCGGAGCCTGCTTCCTGCTGTATGGGGGTTTTGTGCGTGTGTGTGCGCACGCGTGTGTGTATGCGTGTGTGTGCGCGCACACAGCATCGTTACTTAGGTTTGATGGCGCCAGTTGTCAGAGAGAAGATGTTAAGATCTGCTCTAAAGGAGTTGAGACTCTGACTTTTGGAATGAGGAGCACCAGGTTTGATTGTAGCTCCGCTTCTGTTCACTCAGCCTTCTGAGAGAAGGGACAGTGAAGGAGAGAGGGAAAGACCGTCTTTATAAGTCAGTAAAACAAAGAGCGTTGAGTATGAGTCAGAAACCAGCGCTTGCGTTCTACCCTACCCAGGAGACGGAACACTCCCCTTGCAAACACCTTGGCTATAGGCATGCCTGAATTTCTTCTCAGTCTTTTCTCTGGGCTTTCTGTGTCAGAGTCGTCTTCTCCTCCCCTTCACCCCCAAGCTTCTGATCATCCACACTGCCCTTTTTCTCCTCCCTTCAGACAACCAGGGCCTGCAGCGTTAGCCCTGTGGCATCCGATCCCGGAAGCTAAGCAGGGTTGGGCCTGGTTAGTACCTGGATGGGAGACCACCTGAGAACACCAGAAGCTGTAGGCTTGGGAGAAGGACCTGGCAACCCCCTCCCAAAAATCAATCTGCCATTGAAAACCCTATGAACAGCAGAGAAGCACTGACAATAGTGTTTCCCCTGTTGTACAGAGGGTCGCTATGAGTTGTATACCGACTCGACGGCACCTAACAACAACAACAACAACAACAGTCAGACAACCAGTGCAGCGCTGTGGTCTCCACACCTCCCCGCTGCACCTGAAACCCCTCTCCCCCTCCCGAGTAACCCTCAGCTGCATCTCTGGCTTTCAGTGTCACCATGAACCCAGCTGGCTCAACTCTCGCTTGCTGAGGCCCCTGGACCTGTGGACATGCCTTTACCTTGACTGACCCCACAGTGAGGTTGCACACAATGGGCAGTTCTTTCCAAAGAGCGCTTTCTATTCTTATTGTCGAACTCTGTCCTGCTTTCCTCATGGTTACCTCGACACTCCTCAGGTTTCTATTTTAAAAACTTCAACTCCATCTCTGGGAAATTCAACTACTCTCCCCGTGCCGCTTCTCCTATGTACGCAGATAGCATCCACCTCTGTGGTTTCCTGCCCGAATTCCAGTCTGTAAAATCTGACCACTTCAGTCAAGCTGCTTGCGTGACTCACAGGCTTTCATCCAAGCCTGTCCAACAGGGAACCTGGGCCAATTCTCCGTCCTCGCACCCAGCACTTACAGAAGCTTGGTGTCCAATTTGACTTGGTGACACCTTCATTGTACCCAGCCCACGGGGCCCCAGCCAGCCACTGAACACCCATGAGTGCAGTCATTTCTCCATCTCGGCAGCTATCAGTTCTTGCTTGAGTTATTATTCTCACTGTAGGCAGAGAGCATTCTCTTGCCTAAAACATTATGTTCCCACCACCCTCAAAAGAGGCCAGCTTTCATAACCTGGCTTCGTGGGTGTGTTTCTTCTGCCCTCTTCTCGTGCTGTCTTAATAAGGTACACCCTAGGCAAAGGAAAGTACTCTCAGTGTTTCAAATGCTGTGCGCTCATTCGCCTGTAGGGCTTTTCAGGTGATGGTCCATTAGTTGGAGAGAGCACACCGTTCTGATGGCTGACTTCTTAGTCTATTAGGACTCCAGCTTAGACATTGCCTCACCTGGAAACTCCCTCTCGATCCCCTGTGACTGAATAGAGTTTTCCTAGATGTTTCAATGGCAACCCCTTACCTCATCGCCATATGAAGGATGCCTCTTACCTCTTTCCCCGCCCTAGGCTTCATGCCACCTTCTCCCTCTGTTGCCGTCAGCTGGGACTTCAGTACCTAGCTCATAGGAAGTTGAAAAATTTGTCCTGTGTTAATTGATCCAGACTGAGTTTCAGTTTGGAAAACATCAAATTCCTCTTAGGCTTAACTTCCTCTTTGCAGTGGGAATTACACATGCTTGAGTGCTTTCCCAGTGTCCTGTCTTACAGAGAGATCTATTGTGTGAGATGCCAAGCATCTGCCAGACCTTTTGGGTGTAAGATGAAATTGTTGTTGCTGTTGTTAGGTGCCATTGAGTGGAGTCTGACTCATAGCGACCCTATGTACAACAGGCGAAACACTACCTGACACTGTGCCATGCTTGGCACTATTGTCAGTGCTTCTCTGCTATTCATAAGGTTTTTAATAGCTGATTGGTTTTTTTTTTTTTTTTTTTGAGGGGGCTGTCAGGTCCTTCTCCCAAGCCTATAGCACCCGGTATTCCCAGGAGGCCCCCCCATCCAAGTACTATTCAGGCCTGACCCTGCTCATTTTGAGATCTGACAGGATCGGATGCCACGGTGGTACGACTGCAGGCTAAGATGAAATATAAATATGAAATATGCTTTTCTTATATAGAGGATTGAAAATGATATTTATTTAAAGGTTTCAAGAGAGTATGATTGTTTACTTTTACCCAGTTAGAATGTTCTAACAACAACAAACAAATGTTACTTGTACAAAATAATGGGTTTCATTGTGACATTTTTATAGATGCAAACAATATACTTTGATTGCATTCGCTGCCCTCCTTCACTCTCTCTTGTCCCCTTTCCCTTCCCACTGGTGCCCTTTATTCCCAAATAGTTCGACTTCTTTAGGTGGGAACTTTTTTCGTTTTTAATCTGCTTCTACTCTCATGTCTTTTCTTTCTTCTTCTTTTTTAAATCTAGATTCTGCATATGAGTGGAAAACATGGTATTTGGCTTTCTGAGTCTGGTTTATTTCACTTAGTATGCCAGTCTCCAGTTTCATCCGTTTTCTTGCAAATGACATAATTTTGTTCTTTCTGGCTGAATGATACTCCATTGTGTATAAGTACAACATGTTCTTTATCCATGCATCTGCTGATGGGCACCTAGGCTGATTCTATAACTTGGCTATTGTGAATAGTGCTCTAAAGAACATGGCTGCCCAGGTATCTCTGCTCGTATGCTGATTTTGATTCCTTCTAGTATATACCCAAGAGTGGTGTAGCTGGATCATATGGTAGTTGTATTTTTAGTTTTCTGAGGAACTTCCATTTTGATTTCTATAGTGGCTGGGTCGATTTGCATGACCCCCAGGAGTATATAAGTGTTCCTTTTCCCCACATCCTTGCCAGTATTTGTTGTTGTTTGTTTTCTTGATGATGGCCATTTTGTTACCTACCCAGAAGTTATTGGAAACATCCAAGTTTACTGGATTACCTGATGAAATACCACTAGGCATTATGATAAGTATGTAAATGTTCTAGACCAGTGAACTGTGGAAGTATACTTGATTTCAGTACCATCATTATGACTTTAAAGTAAATCTATGTGCATATAGAATACTTTTAGAATAAGATAAATAATTCTGCCAACCACAACACAGTCATTACCTTAGGATTATTGCTGCTAGTATGACTATTATTTTGACATCGTCTGGAGAAAGGATTTAAATTAGGTGTATACCCAAATGATATAAGTTAAAATTTTATGTCAAACTAATCCACTTCTCCTCATTGTAGATGGCTTTTTGGCCTTGAGCTCATGATCCTCCTGCCTCAGCCTCCTGGGTGCTGGGTTACAGGTGTGTGCCACCATGCCTGCCTGGCACAGTGATGAACTCTTTTTTGTGGTTTTTGGAGGTTGAATCCAGGACCTCTTGCATGCTTTTGGAAGTACTCTACCACTGAGCTGTCTGTTTTTTACTTTTTATTTTGAGACAGGGTCTTGCTAAGGTGCTCAGGCTGCCTCTGGCCTTGAACTCATGATCTTCCTGCCTCTACCTCCCAAGTCACTGGGATTGTAGTCATGAGCCACCAGGCCTGGCTAGTGATGAACTGTGGAGGGCTATTCCCATGTCTGTTTTGTGATGACATAACCTTTCTGTGGCTTGTAGCATCGTGCCTTGCAGAGTACCTCTGGAGTCAGCAATTGAAGCAGTTCTCTTTGGATCATCACTTGCATGCATTGAAAGGGGCTTTGTGTTAGTATGAGCACACACAGGTTGAAGTCTAGTTGTGCATATTTAAGTAGTTTTCTGATCATGGAAATCTCTTCACTTTTGAGGTCTCTATACTCCCAGCTGTAATATTGGCTTGTGAATGTCATTAATCTGATGATCTCTAAGCTGTGATCTCTAACCTAAGCTCAGATATGTGCTTATATGCGATTTTTGTTGTTAGGTGCCATCAAGTTGGATCCAACTCTTAGTAACCCTAAGGACAGCAGAATGAAACAGTACTACCCAATACTGTCCCATGCACATGATCTTTTTATGTTTGAGTCCATTGTTACAGCTGCTATGTTTCTTCTCATTTTGAGTCAGGCCATATTAGCAAAAGGAGATCCCAGGGGCTTTACTCCATTCTCATGGTTAAGGTTGACTCTACCTTGAGGGGACAACTCTTCTTATTTCTTGAATGCCTTCCAGCCTGAAGGGCTTCTTTTCTGGCACTATTTTTGACAGTGCTTCTCTGCTATTCATAGAGTTTTCAATGGCTAATTGTTTCTGGAGTGGACTGCTGGGTCCTTCTCCCTAGTCTGTCTTAGTCTGGGAGCTCAGCTGAAACCTGTCCACTATGGCTGGCCTGGTGGTATCTGAGAAACTGATGGCATAGCTTTCAGCATCACAGCAACACACAAGCTCCCACAGCATGACAAGCTGACAGACACATAGGGGATATATAGTTTTAGGTGGGTTATACACCTCCTGACATTTTATTTATTTATATTTGGTTACTTTATATAAAGGTTCCTTTTAGGAAACTCAAATTAAGATCCCTTGAATCAGGCAGTATTTGAGGTCATTCTTACAGATCAAACCATCTGCAATTATGTGAGCTATGAGTACAATATAAGAAAGTAAAAGTTATCTGTACTTATTCAGTTCTTAAATTGCATTGTGATCTGTGGTAATTGTAGTCATTTTCTCATTTGCTGCCTGGTAACCCCTGTAGGTGAAGCAACCATTGCTAAACTTGTTATAGGAAGATTCTCAAGCAGAGGGGCCCATGCTGAATGATGGAGCTGAGACCCACCAAAATGAATCTTAGAGCCTTTCAACGTTCTTTCTCATATGGATGTGGTTCTGTTCTCTGTCTGTGACTTGGGAGGAGTGTGGGGTTTTGGAGCCTGACAGACTTGGTTTTGACTTCTGGCACTTCCACCTACCTGCAGTGTGCCTGTGTAAGAAAATAATTGTTCAGCTTCATTTTATATATGCCTAGAATAGAAATGATATTATTTGCCATGGAAGAGTCTTTTGAAGATTAAATAACATTAACATGAGATCATGTATCTGGTATGGTACGGTACGTAGTATCTATTTTCTTTGTTTCCTCTCTGCTAGTCTTTTTTTTTTTTTTCTCAAGACACAGTCTTGGTGTATAGTATAGCTCAGGCTTGCCTTAAACTCACTATCTTTCTACCTCAGCTTCTGAGTTCTGGGATTGCAAGTGTGTACCATTACACCTAAGTTCAGATTTTTAAATTAAAATTTATAGGCATTAGGCACGGTGGTGCACATCTGTAATCTCAGTGATTGAGAAGGCTGAGGCAGGAGGATTTCAAGTTTGAGGCCAGAGTCAGCTTGCGTAAATTATGAAGATCCTGACTCAAAAATGAAAAACAAAATGAGCTAGGGGTGCAGTCCTGGGAGAAGGACTCAGCAACTGACTCCCAAAAAACAATGAGATATTGAAAACCAATGGATAGCAGAGAAACATTGACAACAGTGTTTCGTCTGTTGTACATAGGGTCATTATGAGTCGCACACCAACTCGACAATACCTAACAACAATAGGTGTGCAGCTCAGTGGTTGAACACTTGCAAAGTGTGTGCAAAGTCCTGGGTTCAATCCCTAAATAAATAAACAAATAATTTGCATGAAAGGAGTGCTCCAAGATAAATAGTTCTTGTTGTATAGACTTTATAAATTTATAACATGTAACTATATTTTTAAAATTTCATTTTGAAGTGACTTTAAACTTACAGAAAAAGTTGCATAAATAGCGCACAGCTTCTGCATAGCTGTCACCTGGCTTTCCTACTGCTAGCATTTTCTGTGACGATAATACAGTAATACAAACCTGGGCATTAGCATTAATACAGTATGACTGACTAACCTTCAGGCATTATTCCGCTCTCTCCAGTTGTCCCACTCATGTCCCTTTTCTCATTTAGGACCTGGTCTCCGATGAGACTTTGCAGTCAGCCGCCTTGTCTCTTGATTCTCCTCCAGTCTGTGACGGTTTCCATCCTTGTCTTTCACACTGTTGAATGCTGGGAATGCTGATCCTTGGTCCCCGTGATGTCTCCACTATAAAATGTGATTTTCCCGTTGTAATTAATAAGTGTGTGAGGGGAGATACTTGTACTGTGCACATATCCTGCTTCTCATTCTTCCTCCCACTGATTTGAACATCCGCCATTCTTCTTGCCTGTGGTAGTGGTCACTGTGGTGTTTGCCTCATGGGGACTTCCTGCCTCCTTTGCTTCTTTTATATCTATTCACGGGAACTACACGGTAAAGATGAGTTCAGTTTTTTATTGAGAACTGCAGGGGTTTAGGAATAATTATTTTCCCCAACCGATTAGAATCCTTTGCTATTGTTACTCCTCTTTTTTGCTCAAATGGCCCTAGATGTGGCCTCTGGGAGTCCTTTTCAGTGGCTCCGAGTCTTCTTGACAAGCCCCTTCAGGGCATTTCCTGTCTGGCATCATGGCGTAGTTCCTAGCCTGCAGCTAACCATTCCTTCTTGGAGCCTGGCTCCTTTTATTAAAGATGATAGCAAACACGTTTTCAAGAGATACGTGTGTTTTGATCATCACTGAGCACGAGAAATTATAATTGGGAAAACTGTGGGTGGAAAAAGTAACAAGCCTCAAAGTGGCTTCTCATTTCTTTAGCACGAGGTAGTGATGTGTTTGATAAGCAGTGACCTCTTATCATATACTTTCGGTTATAATTAGAATGAGCCAAAGCATGTACGGTATACCAGTTATTGGAAGGAACATTTAATAGAGGTGTTTGGTAGAATGTGAAGGAACAAAGCAGGCACAAGCCATTGTTTTGAGGGTAATTATGGGATTTTACAGTTGACTAAGAGAGAGCAGGGCACTCAGCTCTCCCTTGCTTCTCTAAGGAAAATGGAACCAATACCACTAAATAGGAATTGTCGCCCAGAAAGAGAACAAGGCTCTAAAAAATGGTCCAGCTAGCGTTAATACATACATTTGTTTTTCCATCATTACATGGGGCTGAAGTAATTCACATGCATGTGTGTGTGCGTGGGTGTGCGTGTGCATGTGCGTGCGTGGCGTGTGTGTGTGTGTGTGTGGTGTGTGTGTTTAATGGAGCAGGAGGTATGACCAAATACCCTGCATGTCTACAAGGAGAAGTTTGGTAGAGTCGGAGGATTTCAGATAAAGTCTGTCTCAGTTTATGGAACCCGGGCATTTTGGACAACAGGTGGTTAACTAGCTGGGTCCTGCCTGAGCACTGGCAAAATCAACTTGACGAAGGCTAAGACGTGATTGCAGATAAATCTTATTTTCTTTTCCTCACAAAGGTACTGCTTGCTAGGTAGAATAACATCGTAAACAGAAACTGGGATTCAGCAAGACTTTTGATAGACTCTGTTATTCTGTGTAAGATAGTGCAAAAGGACTGGGATGAAGTGCGGAATTTATAGCTGACTCGTGGCTTATTGCTGGGCTAGAGAGAAAGCTTCCACATGGGATTAGATTTTACCTGGCATGGCCATCAGTGACTGGTTGTAGGGAGAGAAGCCGGGAGGGATTTTGCAAGGTGAATCTTAAATAAATGCCAAGTATTTTACTTAAAAAGAAAAAAAACCAAATACATAGATACTATGTGGGGTAGATATGGCTTAACTAAGTTAAGCAAAACAGCATTTTGTCTTTGTGTCTTCATACTGCCCATCCTTTTATGTGGCTGCTAAGATAGCATTGTATCCAGGAAGCCAAAACCCATTCCTGACGTGGCAGCAGCATCTAGTTAGTGGGTCTCTAATCTCCAGTGTGCATCAGAGTCCTCTGGGCTTGTCAAGCTCCTCCTTCCTGGCGCCACCTCCAGTGTTGCTAATTCAGCAGGTCTGTCTGGGCTGGAACCTGATCATTTGCATTCTTAGGAGTCTCAGGTCGTGGGTGATGTCAGTGCTTCTGGACAGTGGGAGAATGAAATGTTTGAAGTACTGGGGCCTTAGCAGGGCCATTGACACGAAGGTGCTCCCTTGTGCATTTTAAAATGGCGGTGAGATCGTTTCCCTGCTTGGGACAGCCATGCTCGGCGTCAGATTTACCGTGGGCCTTTGCAGAGCCTCACGCTTGCACAGTTTTTGTAAATATAGGTATGATTTTTTTTTTAAAGCACCCACCCACTCAACCTAGATTCTGTAATGTTTATAAAATGTATAGGAGTGTATATTTCCCCCCTTAATCTTCATGAAGATTATGAATTAAATACCACATCTCTCTTTTGTTTCTTCCTGGCAATGACCGTTAGTTAAGGATCTGAAAATGTCTGGCTTGCACATTTTTACCAGATGGTTTCATTTGTATTCTTTTACTGTTATATTTCATACTATTGCCAAGATGCATGCATTACTTGAAATACTAATAGATCTTTCATTTAATTAATGTAAAGTAGAGGAAGATAATAGATTTTTATCCTTCTCAAACTCATCTTCTAGCTATGGGGATAATGACTTTCTGCCCAAGTCATGTTACCATAGTAACAGGTAAAAGATCGGATTGTCCTGTCTTTTGGGTTTAGAGCTTATTTGTGGTCACGCAAGTTTTTAGGAGAAATGTATTTAAATTAGTTTCACAGTGTTAAGTTCACGGTGTGGCTCAGTGGTAGCGTGCTTGCCTAGCACACCCAAGGCCCTGGGTTCTACCCTTAGCAGCACAAAAAATAAACCAACAAACAAATAAAAATAAATCATTTGAATATTTAGTTCTGTCTCTGGTCAGATGTTAGAGAAGGATGGCTTCCTAGTGGATTCTGTGTTTGCATCAGATGTAAATTCAAGGGTTAAGGAACGCATAAATTGGGGCTGGGAATGGGACTCAGTGGTAGAGAGGTTGCCTAGTGTGTACAAGACCCTGAGTTCAATAAAGTTGCTATAGCTCTCGTACATATGAAGAAGAGCAAATAATCATTTTTTAAAAAGACACATAAATTAAAGCCCCTGTGTTAATGATTTGTGTTAGAATAATACACTGCTGGTTTTATGGAACATTAATTTTGGCCAGTGAAACTGGTATTTTATCAGTATGTTTTATTATAATTTTATTATATTTACAATCTTTTACACGATTTTCTTAAAGCCTTTATATATTTCATAATTTTACAGTACAATTTTAATTTTAATTTATATTTTAGTAGTTTGTTTTTATTTTATTGGGTGTTTTATTAGTATAGTTTACTATATATAGTTTTATGGAAGTCTTCTATGTGACTGTAAAACTTTTAATGTAAGGATATACATGCCTTGTAATAATGATGTTGACAATTTTTAGTCCAAACAGCATTAAGTACACATCTAACTGTTGATGATTTTGGTAACCTGTGGCTAAACTGAAGGTAGGGTGGTGCCAAAGAGAGGACCAGCGCTGTTCAAGGACTTCTGTGTAGCATTATTTGTTCTCTAATTTGGGCCTTGACACAGCCTCCTTAGGTGGATGCTGTTGCTGCGCTGGTTTTCCACAAGTCAGTGAAAGGCTCGGTGGTGTCCCGGGCAGAGGTGGGTTGGAGGTGGGTTTCTAGCGGACTCCTCTGGCACTGCAGCACCGTGCTTAGGACTTCCTGTTTGTGTTACATATGAGCTGGGCATTTTGAAAACTGCTTAGTGTGTGTCTCCTTGACTCTTTCAGCATAGATCTTGACCCGTTAGCAAAGGTGCCGCTCCATCTGGTTCCGACTTCTGCTCTGGGTAGCCACTTAGTTCAGGCATTCATCTTGGATGGAGCTGGCTGCGCCCTCCCTAAGGAACGTGGAACTGTGTTTTGGGAAGGAGGCTTGGATGTAGCTGTCCTGCTGTGCTCAGCTGGCACCCAGTGCTTTTCTGGAATTAGACGCAGTGTGGCTAACAGTGGTAACAGTGTTGTCAACTAACTGGGCAAATCTCTCTGCAGCCATACCATGTTTTAGAGTGGCTGCGCTGAATGAGTTGTCACCAGATTGGGCCCCCTGGAAGCGGTTTTGGGAAGTTCCCTGAGAAAGAGGCTCTTCCTGTAGAAGGAGCTGCAGAATGTCGAGAAGAGCTGGGGAGGCCCCTGCTTGATGGCAGGGGTTACCAGCCAGCAGAAGTCCTTGCCGCGCATGAGCAGTGTTGCAAGCGCTTTCTGACGGTGTGGTTGTAGGGGTCGGGGCTGGCATCCGCAGGCCCTGCGTGGGAGTAAAGTCTATTTCTAGCTTCTTCTGGATCATGGTGACACCTTCACATGCACGCCTCCCTTCCCACTCTCCTGCCCTCTCTTTCCCCTGAGAAATTCTGCTGTAAAGGAATTAAGGAGTTGACAGCTGAGAGAGAAGCTATTTAGGGTACTTAGCTCTTCCTGCTGCAGTGCTTATAAAAGCTGCCCTAGCAGGAAGGTGAGATTAGAGAATAGCGTCAGTCTAGGAGCTAATATATTTTTATTTTTTATTTATTTTTTCTCCGTGGTGCAGGGATTGAACCTGGGACCTTGCATGCTAGATCGATGATCTATCACTGAGAGCTACACCCCCAGTCCTATATATTAAAAATAATGAGAAAAATCACAAATTTTTCTCTTAGGCCTTACCTTTCATTTAAAACATTTACCTTAAAAATTACTTGCCTTGATGTTATTTTGGTTAAACTATTTTAGCAGACCTGTTTAATTAAAGTATTGCTTGCTATGCACAAGGTAACTCTACCTTATTGTACTGAACCTAAAGAAAGTGAAGGATTCAGAGAAGGAGCCATAAAGATAAGGAACCCTAAATTGAAAGAAAAGGAAATGACAAGCAAGTGACTAATTTCTATTCGTAAAATTTCCTGATTGTTTTTCTACGAGGGACAGAAAAACGAAGAAAAATATAATCTTTCAAGAAAAAGTTACTTTGAAAATGTGACTCCAATAAGACTATAAACTCTTACTCCACATCTTATCTATGGCCAGAAGTATGTTTAAGATACTGATGAGGATTTGCTTTTGGAACAAACCGGTTATATCTGATCAACTATCTTCTGTAGTCATTTGGGAGGCATTTTTTATAAACCCATCTGAGTTTGCTATAAGCACATTTGAAGGGAGGTAGCTGTATATTTATTTGTGCTCATTTATTTGTCTTAACCCCCATGTGTCTGTCAGCTTGTTGTGTTCTGGGGGATTTCGTGTTGTTGTGATGCTAAAAGCTATACCACTGCTGTTTCAGACACCAGGAGGGCCACCCATGGTGGATAGGTTTCATTTGAACTCCCAGACTAGGACAAACTAGGGAGAGGGACCTGGCAGCCTATTCCTGAAACAGCCATTGAAAACCCTGTGAATGGCAGAGAAGCACTGTCAAATGCATTGTCGGGAAATGAGCCTCCCAAGGTGGACAGCATCCAAAAGACAACTGGGGAAGAGTTGCCTCCTCAAAGTAGTGTTGACCTTAATGAAGGGAATGGAGTAAAGCCCCCTGGGACCTCCTTTTGCTGATGTGGCATGACTCGAAATGAGAAGAAACATAATGCCTGCAACAATGGGCTCAAACATAAAATAGATTATGTGCATGGGACAGTGTTGGGTGGTGTTTTGTTCTGTTGTGCATAGGGTCGCTATGAGTCAGACCCAACTAGGTAGTACCTTACAACAACAACAATAGCAACAACAACGTTAATTTTAAAGAAAAGGGCATGGCTTTATTACTTCCTATGGTTGCCATGATATGCACCATTTTCTGATTACACTATGTGAGAGGTTGGGGGAGTTCTGTAGCTTTCCATTTCATTTTGAAATTTCTTTTTTGGCAAATTAGCATTACCTTGACTCTGGATTTCAGAAGTTTGAGGAATGATACAAAATGTAGAAATACAATGTAAAGAAAGTGTCATTGTTCTCTATTTAAAAGAACCTGGTAAGTATGTTAAGATCTCATTATTAATAGCTAAATGCTCCAATTGTTTTTCAGTTATAAACTTGAACTTCTGCTTATCACAACAAAGAACAGAACAAGCTAATGCATTTTTTTCTGATTTTAAAGCTGTTAAAGGTTATTCTTTGTTTCTTTTTACAAGTTCTCTTGAATTCTTCATTAAAAGACCCCACCTCTACCTTAACTCACCCATATTACCTTCTCCTATGTCTGTTATGAAAGAGTATGTTAAAGTATGTTCCATTAGTTGTTACATGTTGTTGTTGTTGGGTGCCATAGAGTTGTGTCCAACTCATAGTGACCCTCATAGGGGTTTTCAATGGCTGTTTCGGGATTACCTCGGGAGTGGATTGCCACGTCCTTCTCCCATTTTTGCGGTGCTGAGAATCAAAATCAGGACCTCAGAGATTGCAGAGCAACACTCTACCAACTGAGCTAAATCCCAGCCCCAGTTGTTACACAGAGAACCCCAAATCGAAGGATGTACAATCAAGGCTATAACACAAGTAGTAAGGCAGCTGTGTTGAGTCCCAGTAGTCAGGTCAGTGGCCTTGTTCCTGAACATCTTCTGGAGCTTAGGGGCTGGGATGCCTCGGGCTGGAGCAACCAGGGGTCCGAGTGGAGGGTGCCTAGAAGAACCGTTCCCTTGTGATTAGAAACCCGCATAGTCGTTCCTTGGTGTCCACAGGGGTTGGTTCTAGGACTGCTGCTACCTCCTCCCCTGTACCAAAATCCAAGGATGCTCAGGTCCCTTACCTCGATGGTGTCAGAGTTGTGTATAATTTATGTAAATCCTCCTGTGTACCTTGAGTCATCACCAGATTAATTATAATACCTAATACAGTGCAAATGCTGTGTCAGTAGCTGTCATACTGTACTGTTTAGGGAATAATGACAAGAAAAAATGTCTGGACATGTTTAGTACAGATGCAGTTGTTTTTCCAGGTATTTTTGCTCTGTGGTTGGTTGCATCTGAGCGTGTAGAACCCTGGGATCTGGAGAGCTGACTGTGGATTCGATGTTCTGGCAGGTAGCTGCTCTCCCTAGCAGACCCCATGCAGCTGTCACGGTGGTGGTCTGCAGGTGTAGGTCTGCTTGTGCCAGGGGCCCCTCCACGTGGCTTCTAACATGGATGACGGAAGCCCTGGGCAAGGTGACCCTGCCATCTTCACACTGCCCTCCGCCTCGCCTGTTCTTGTTCCAGCGACACAGAGCTACGCGTAGCTTCCTGACACATGCCAGTCTTCCTCGTCTTTGCTACCCGTTCCTTCTGCTGGGAAATCCCTCCCTGCCTCGTTGCTGCCTGTGAGCTCCTCACGGCCAGCAGCCGGCTTCCGTCCTCATTGCCTGCTGTAGCCTGCGGGTTCCTGGGACCACCTCATGTGCTCACATCCTCTGTGCAGTTTTTCTCCCTTCTCCAACAGTTGACAGTGTCCTCAACGGCAGGAAGCCCAGTGAGTTAAAGCCTGAGCTTGGTGGATGTTGGGAGGAAGGGCTCCGGACCCTCACCCTCAGTGTCCCGTGGAGTGCTGGAGTCCTCAGGCTGGGCTGCATTTCACTTTGTCTGGGGACTTGCTGGGGTGACCGCCTTCCACTCTCCCTCCTTTCTGTAACCACAGCGTTGCCCCTCTGGTTTTACCTTGCTGCCCCACAGATGGAAGGTTTCGCTAGAATTACCAGCTAAAGCGCACTAAACAGGACCTAGCCAATCACCGACAGCACCTAGCCAATCACTGACAGCTCTCCAGCTGTGGAAACTAAGCTACATCTTTGTATGTGAACTGTGTTCAGACACATGGTCCTCGTCTGTGCCCTCTGAGACATGTCAACAGTAACCGGTAAAATCTGCGTGCTTAAACACAGCGGCCAAGATGTTTACAGACGATCACACACGGCCAGCATTGCATTGCTGGCAGGCTGCTGTTATTTTGGAGATGGAGGAAGAGGCGTCCTCCCCCAAGCCTTTCCTGTTTATCTCTAGGACGTTCCGAGGGCGGAGGCTCCTGTGATGCTGGGCTGAGACAGGAGGTCCTGCTGAAGTCGGCTGTGGGTGACTGTACCAGGACTTGATGGCCTTTGTGTCACAAGCACTGCCCACGGCAGGGCGCTGAGTCCCTGCTGGCCCCAGGCAGCAGTTTGCCTTCGCTCTGCTTCTGCTGCCCACGGCTGCAGTGGGCTGGCTCCTGGGACTTCACTTCTGTTGAGCGTGGGCGGGGGTGGGGGGGGCTTTTGTCGTCGCCATGCCGTGCGTCATGGAGGGGACTCACTGTATGGCAAAGCTTTGGCATCTCACCCTGCTCCTTGCCCCCTGATCGACACCCGGGCCTCCCTTGTCACCTTGTAAACCTTAGGGCCTTTCCCGTTCTCCCTCGCTGGCCCTGAGACTCCTGGCAGGTAGCGTGTGGCTGCAGGTCCCCCAGGCATGGGAGGTGGAGGACTCCAACCTGCATCTTTCATACCTCCAAGAGCCCACCTTTGCCCCGGGATTAGGTGTCTTGATGGACTGTGCTGAAAACTGTTATGATGTCATCCTGGGATGTCATGTAGTATGTGAGTGGCTGTTAGGGGTTTGCCTCAGAATGCAACCGTCATTTGCAGTTTCTTTAGGAGAATGTGTTCCTAAATCCAAGTGGCAGCCCAGATTTGTAGGTTTAAGAATTTAATGCACAATTCTGTTGGTCAATTGACATTACCTTGAAACCTGAAATAGCCAGCAAGTAATGTTACATGCTACAAGTAAGGACATCAAAGGAAATAAAAGGCCAGTCTGGGCCAGGGTTGACTTAATAAGGAATTGTAAAATAGACAACACCCGGAGGTCACGGAGAGGCCACGGATTCCAGCCTCATTTAGTTTATAGATGGGAAAACTTCAGACCCAGGAAGCCTACAGGACTTCCTTCAGAGCACTTGTGCCAAAGCTCAGGGGGAGGGTGCCTTTAAAGTAGCCACCCCAAGTTAGGAGGAACAGCCAGGGCGTAGGGTGAGGTGTGGGTACAGAGGAAGATTCCTTCCCATTCACTAGCCTCAGCAAGCCCACGTGAATACCCAGGATGGGCATGAGGTGGCTCATGGCAGCAAAAGGGACTCCTCAGAGTCTCATCCCCTGGAAACCAAGTAACCCCTGAATAGGAATCAACAGCAACCAGTGAAGGAGCCCAGGGGAGCCCCCACCAGCTGTCTGTACCACCTTCTCATGTGGGCCACAGACATCTCCCCAGAACACTCTCTCTGTCACCTGGGCACCAGCCCCTGTTTCTTATGTCTTTAAATGTGATGGTTGACTGTACCTACCAGTGGCACTTCATAAAGTGGCTTAGATAGCAGGGAAAGCCCTTTATGATGGCGGGCTAAGGCTCCATCCGATAGAAAACCACCTGTCATTAATCAGTTTTCATGTTTGCTTTTGGATGTTTAATTGTGCTTGCTTATTTACTTCTTAAAGTTATGAGCAGATTTCTTACAGACCAACTCATAAAAACCTCTGGATTATCTTTGAAAGGAATGATCCTTCTGTCTTTTGATTGAAAGAGATGAATAATGTCAGAAAGATTCTACTCAGGTCTTCTAAAAATTCTACACCATAGATTTTCTTTTGTAAAGTATTAGCAATTGTAGGGGGAAAGTCTTTCACAATGGACTTTTTTTTTTTTTCTATTTAGATTGCTTTTTCATTAAAAAGGACATAATAATTGTATGAAAAGTTGTGCTAGAAGGAGAACAGTTGGATATTCCTTTCAATGTTCCCTCGGAGATTTCAGAGCTAGGACCAAATCGTGTAAGAAGACAGGTTTGAAAGTAAACTAGAGGACTGGGCAGCCACAATGGGCCTCATAGGCATGTGGTCTTTGGTGGATGTTCAAGAGAGTTTAGACAGAACACAACATATGCTCCTGTGCCCTGTCGGTCCCCCAAGAGTGCTGGGCGTAGAACCCAGGATCTCACGCATGCCAGACAGGTGCTCTACCACTTAACTATACCCCTAGTCCCATCCTGTCTTCCTTGACTGGCCCTGGGTAGGAGCAGGGGATCTGTTCCGGATTTGCTTGGTGAGGGCTTCCTGACAAGGATTAGAAAATGAAGATGTACCCAAGCTGGTGGCAGGCGGGTAGAGTCCCAGAGCTCTCCAGGAAGGGCAGAGACTTGGAGTCTGTTTAGAGTCTGTCACAGGAAGCGCAAGCCCCTGCTGCATGCGGCCAGTGCTCAGTGGGAGAAGTCCCAGCTGTCCCAGGCAGGCACCTGCCCCTGGTGACCCCACCCCCCCCAGCAGGCTTTGCTGAGGCTCACTGTTCTGGTGCCTGCAGCTTCCTTAGGAAATGAGCCTCCTTTCCGTGCTTTCCTGTTTCCATTGCCCAGCGTCTGGCGTTGGCCTGTGCATGGGCACCGTGAAGCTACTTGTTTCTCTTCTATCTACTCTGGATATGGCAATAGAGTACTTAATACTATTTTGTGTTACTAATTTTCAGTTGCATGATGTCATCTATGAACCAGAAAGTTGGGAGACTTGTTTTTGTTTTGTTTTAAAGAAGCATAGCAACAAGCACATATTCATTCTTAGGAACACTGTTTCGTAGCTGCAACCTCAGTAATCAAGAGGCCTTACAGTAGCTAGGTGTGGTGGCACACGCCTATAATCCCAGCGGTTTGGGAGGCGGAGCCAGGAGGATTGCAAGTTCGAGACCAGAGGAAGTCTGCGTAACTTAGCGAGACCCTGTCTCAGAAAGTAAAGAAAAAAATAAAAAAGGGCTGGGGGTGCAGCTCAGTGGTCCAGCACTTGCAAACCATGCAGGCATGAGGCCCTGGGATCAACTCCCAGTACCACACACACACACACAAAAAAGCCTTACAGTGACATTGCTGGCACGCAGAACCTGTTTAGCGCTTGTTCCTTGAAACAATAAAAGCACTCTTCTTGCTTTATAAGTTACAACTTGTTTTATGTAGATTGATTATCCACTTTGTTAAATAGATTTGGTGCCGCACGATTGTGGTTTGTCTGGTGGGGTGTCTTTTTTGTCCTTGGTACTTGGGAGTTGAACTTGTGGCCTTGCACATACTTTTGCAAATACTTCACCACTGACCCTAACCCATTTTTAAATTTTTAATCTTGAAACAGGGTCTCGCTAAGTTACACTGGCTGCCTCTGGCCTTGAACCTGCTATCCTCCTGCCGCTACCTCCCAAGTCACTGGGATTCCATGCGTGAGCCACCACACCTAGCTGTGATCTGTTTGCTTTCTATTGAATGTGAGATGATAAATTTAAATCAGGGATCAACAAACTACATTTCACAGGCCTGCCACCTGTTTTTGTAAATAATTTGTAGAACCACAGCCACTCCGACTCATTTATATATTGTTACCTGGTTTCAGACCATAACTTATAGTCTATAAGGGCAGGATTGAGTAGTTACAGCAGAAACTTTACAGTCTGCAAAGCCTAACGTGTTTACACTCTGACAAGGTACAGAAAAGCTTGGCTGACTCCTGGTCTGATTCATACTCGATGCCTAGATACTCCCCACAACCACTCAGTTCCAATTTGTAGAAAACTGGATGGCGTGATTAATTTTAATACTCAGATTATATTTCTCAAAGCTGTTACAAGTAGGCAGTTTTGAGTTTCCTCTGCTGTGTGCATCAAAATATGCTGCTTGGATGTAGTGAAATTGGAAATGGAAAATCTCCCCACTGCCCTAGATGTTAAATTCCCTCAAAAAAGCCTTTAGAGTTTATGACCTACAATGTTCCATACTTCAGGGGAAGGCTACTTTTTGTCTGTGTAAAGGATCATTTAGTAAGGGAGCAAGGATGGCTTGGCTAGCCAGGTTTACTTCCTGTAATTTACCATTTATAACTGGTGGTCATATTAAATAATAGGAGCAAAAGCTTTCCAATTTTGTGGGCGCATAATGACTGTGTCCCGATCTAACAGGAAGAAATGAGAAACTTTAATGTCTGTGAAGCATTAGTTTTTACATATCTTCTTCTAAAACTTGAACTTGAGTGAAAATTATAAGCTCCGTTTACTTAAATATATGCTAGTATTTCATTTTAGAAAGTGAATTATTTTAAGAAAAATCAACTTTATTGAAGTATAATTTATATGTAATCTTAGTTCATTTTTATTTTATAGAAAAGCTAATTTATAGGAGACATTCAAGTATAGATTTTTTTAAAAACCTGTTCATGTTTATCAGTCTATACTTCAGGTTGTATATCATATATCCAAAACATTGGGGACCAGACATCTGTTTCAGATTTTGAATTTCTTTTCTGGGCTTTGGTATATTTGCATGGATTTTACTGGTTGGTTTTCACATTGGGGGCGTTCACCCTGTCTTCTGCTTTCCTCTGCCTTTTTCCCTCTTGATTTGGGACTTGCATATTACATATAGAATGTGTGATTCTTTTTTTTTTTTTTTTTTTTTTTTTTTTTTTTTTTTTTTTTTTTTTTTTTTTTTTTTTTTTTTTTTTTTTTTTTTTTTTTTGCGGTACTGGGGGTTGAACCCAGGGCCTCGCGCCTGCATGCTTGGCAAGTGCTGGACCACTGAGCTCTGCCCCCAGCCCATTTTTTTTTTTTTACTTTTTGATACAGGGTCTCGCTAAGTTATGCAGTCTGCATCTGGTCTCGAACTTGCAATCTTCCTGCCTTTGCCTCCCGAGCCTCTGGGATGATAGGCATGTGCCACCGCGCCTGGCAGAAGGTTTAATTCTAAAACTGTGAAAATAGGCCATCCATTCACACCGTGGGGATGTTTCACATTGAAGCATGCTTTTTCTTCTCTATGTACCACTTTTATTCAGTAATCATTTACCAAATGGTGTAGCATTTGCTGTCAATACCATAAACAAAGTTGTGCCCTATAGATGCTTACCATTCAGTAGAAAGAGAAAACATATCGTTTTAAAAGCTAAAACTAGTTTAAGGGATAAACGTCGTAGAGGAATCAAGGTGGCGTGTAATTAAGTCCTGAGTGAGAGCTGCTTTGAATTCAGATTTCTGTTGGGTGCATGAGGCCCTGTAATTAACGTGAATAAGAAAACACAGTCCTGCCTTCAAAGAGGTTGGAGGAGAGAATTTCAACATGAAAACTCCGTGAGATAAGCAAAGAAGGATCGGACTGATATCCGGGGCACAAGGAAGCAGAGTTGAGGGACACAGCTTCACCGGGATGAGCCTGGGTGGGTAACACTGGGTAGGCTTCCCAGAGCTGCATTTGAAGGATGGGCAAGGGAATGCCCAACATGGCCAGGAACGGATGATCACGGCCAGGGACTGACAACTGTAGCTCCGAGCATGACATGCTGGAAAGAGTGTGGAGGGAGGCTGAGACTGGGGACCGGGCAAATCCATGGGCTTCGTTCAGTTCATTGAAGCTGCTGAGCTCACCCGATGGGTTTTAGGAGAGAGGTGGCTGTCAGGATGCGCGTTTCCAGCAGTTCGCGGTGGTAGCTGTGTGGGATGGGGCCCAGAGGAGGAGAGGACCTTGGTGGCAGGAGAGGTCAGGAAGGCTTCTACAGAGCTGAGCGCTGAGCTGGCCTCAGGCTGGAGAGGATGTGCGTGGGCCTCAGGGCGAGCCAAGGCTGTTCCTTGTGGGCAAGGGAGGGGTTGGTCATTGTCCTCAGGAGTTTGTGGACAGTCTCAAAGCCAGGAAGTGTGGATTTTGTGGTACTCATAAGGAGACAGGGCTGAGAAAGCCCGCTTACATCTGAATTTACAGACTCTGTCCCTTCCGTTCTGACGATGACTTGGTGTCCTCTGTCTCTAGGCTCTTTGTTGACCGGCCAGGGGTGTCACAACTACCCTTGTCCTCCCTCCCCTGAATCTTTAGCATTTTCCAGATCATTTTGAAAATCTTACAGTGTGGCCTGGGCTGGGATTTAGCTCAGTTGGTAGAGCACTGGGCTGCAGTCTCTGAGGTCCCGAGTTTAATTGCCAGCACCACAAAAATGGGAGAAGGACCTGACAACCCACCCCCAAGACAATCCCGAAAGAGTCAGCCATTGGAAAACCTTATGAGGTCGCTATGAGTCGGATACCGACTCGACGGCACCTAACAACAACAACATAGTGTGTCGTGGGCTGGGATTTAGCTCAGTTGGTAGAGCGCTGCTCTGTCGTCTCTGAGGTCCCAGGTCAATTCCCAGCACTGCAAAAATGGGAGAAGGACGTGGCAACCCACTCCCGAGGCAATCCTGAAACAGTCAGCCATTGAAAACCCTGTGAGGGTCGCTATGAGTCGGACACGACTTGAGAGCACCTAACAACAACAACAACGACATAGTGTGTCGTAGCATCTCTTACTGTAACAGAACAGAGAAAGAATCCGAACCCCCATCCCTGCTGCCTGTTTTTCCCTCTGCCTGCCTTTAGAGCCAACTTCCCGGAAGTCCTTTTCTGTCCTGTACTGCCCCTCTGTCCCTGCAGCTAGGCCTGGCCTGGCCATCCTGCCAGTGCCCTCCTGTGGCGGTCTCCGGAGACGTCTTGTCTTGACTTTCTCAGTCCTTCCTGCTTGCCCTGGCTGAAGCAGTTGCCTGGCAGGTCCTCTGCAAATCCTCCTTGCCAGGCCTACAGGATCCTCTTCTCTCTTGGTTCTCTTCATCCCTCATTGACAGCCCCTGTCCAGTCCTTCTCATCGATCCAGCTGTGAATGTGGATGTGTCCAGAAGGTTCTCATCCAGGCCTGTAACTTATGCCCTGATGACTCCCAGGTTTGTATCTCTGACCTGGACTGACCTCTCCAAAGTTCCAGATTTAAATCTAGCCTTCTGTGAAGCATCTTTGCTTATTAGCTTGCTAATGGGCCTCTCAAAGCTAGCGTATCCAAAATACAACTCTGTGTGTGTGTGTGTGAGAGAGAGAGGCAGACAGACAGACAGACAGACAGACAGAAGGAGCTGAACCCAGCCCTCGAGCATGCTAAGCAAGTGCTCTACTACTGAGCTGCATCCCCAGTTCCAAAATGTAACTCGATTCCTCCCTGTCCCTAACTCTATCCACTTCTCCCCAGACCTTTCTGAGTTAGTGACTGGTGACTCTGTCCTTCCAGGCGCCTCTGCCAAAGAGTTTGGAATGACGCCTGGCCCCTTTCTCCTCCCCTTTGTCACCCTCATTCAGCCTGTCTGCAAACCATGGCAGCAGTTTCTGCCTTTGAGAGCTATACCACGTCCGTCCACTTAGTGTTTGCCTCCACTTCCCAAGTGTGGGGCCCATCATTCTCTCCCCTAGATTGTTGGGAGACAGCTTCCACCCTGGTTTCCCAGCTTCCACAGTTGGCAGCCAGAATGACCCATCTGCTATGTTGGCCGGATGACTCTTCCATTCAACCCCCCTGGTATCTCGCCACACCCTTGCACGATGATCCTCTGCCCTCACTGTGAACCCCAGTCTTTACAGTGTGTTCTTTGACCTACTTTCTCCCCTGCTGTTGCTCCCTAGAAAACTGCATAAAGGATACCAATGGGCTGTTCACTTAAAGACATACAAATGGCCACAGAATCTATGATGGGTGTTCAGTATCTCTAGGCATTGGGAAAAAATGAAATCTATTTTACCAATAAAAGAGTAGTGTCCTGGGCTGGAGACTGGGTGAGCAGGCGCTGACCAACATCCTTAATAGGCACTTTGGAAGGCACTTTGTCAAGGAGTATCAAAGAACCTTGAAATTTTTCACCGCTACTCACTAGATAAGATGACTTTCAGGAATAATTAGTTGACTACAGAAATGTGTATCTGTAATTGTTGAGAATTTGAAACAACCTAAATGGTTAATAGAAGGTAATTAAACTGTGACCCATTTATGCAATGGAATACACTGTATTCATTAAGCAGAATGTTGTTGTTGTTGTTAGGTGCCATCGAGTCGGTATCCGACTCATAGCGACCCTCGTAGGGTTTTCAATGGCTGACTGTTTCTGGATTGTCTTGGGAGTGGATTGCCAGGTCCTTCTCCCATTTTTGTGGTGCTGGGAATTGAACTCGGGACCTCAGAGACTGCAGCGCAACACTCTACCAACTGAGCTAATTCCCAGCCCAAGCAGAATGTTGTTGTTGTTGTTGTTGTTAGGTGCCGTTGAGTCGGTATCCGACTCATAGCGACCCTCTTACAACAGGGGAGACACTATTGTCAGTGCTTCTCTGCTCTTCGTAGGGTTTTCAATGGCAGATTGATTTTTGGGAGGGGGTTGCCAGGTCCTTCTCCCAAGCCTACAGCTTCTGGTGTTGCCAGGCGGTCTCCCATCCAGGTACTAACCAGGCCCGACCCTGCTTAGCTTCCGAGATCTGACAGGATCGGATGCCACAGGGCTACAGCTGCAGGCAAGCAGAATGTAGAAACATTAAAATACATGTAGCTGTGTATACTTTATGAGTAAAAAAATTCAAGTAAAAATCTGTAATACAGACTCATTTTTATAAATAGAAACACAAATGAATGTATTCAGAAAAGAAATGACAAGGATATAAAGCTAGAAACTGATAGTGGTTAGATGAGTCAGGTTGGAAGCCATCAAAAAATCAAAAAATTAAGAGAAAGAAAATGCAAGCCACAGAATCTAGATGTGCCATGTGAACTTCACTTTGGAACTGAAAGCTGTTGGGCAGGAATTCCCTCAATTTCCTGGTCCCTTCCTCCTCCACCCACGACTGACTTTAATAAGCTTTGCACCTGTCTAGGGATAAGTAGGGCCTCATCTCTAGCCAGGCCAGAAGACCTATGGTTCCTTCTGTGTGAGCCCTCCCAGCTACATGCTCAGTGGTTTTCCCTCTGCCTGGTCTCTTGAAGTCTCTTTCTTAACCACTATCCCACATGCTTATGTCTCACCTGGCTTCTGAAAAATAAATAGGGTTTGCTGTGTGCCCACCACTTTATCCTAAGTTGGTTACCCTGTGTTGACTTGTCATGGTAGAACCTGCTGATACTTTTCAGATGGATAATAGTGTGTTCAGTTATGTCCTTTATCTATCCATTTATTCACACAGTAAATATTTACTCAGTATTTTCTGGATACTGAAAAGCAGAGATACAAAGATGAGTAATTCACAGCTTCTCTTCCCACTTAGGGAGGAGAGAAAACGCCCCAAACGTTCCTTTAATAAAACCAAAAACGTGTAGGAGTCAGGTACAGTGTGTAAGTAGACGTTTTTTCTTGTTACTTGAAAATTTTTTACCTTAATGCTGTAAAGTCATGAGGGAAATGCAAATGGAAACCAACATGAAATATCACTAGCCTTGCTTTGGGATGAGGAAATACATGTTGTTGTTGTTAGGTGCCGTTGAGTCGAGTCCGACTCATAGTGACCCTCATAGGGTTTTCAATGGCTGACTGTTTGGGGATTGCCTTGAGAGTGGGTTGCCATGTCCTTCTCCCATTTTGGGGTGCTGGGAATCGAACTTGGGACCTCAGAGACTGCAGAGCAGCGCTGTACCAACTGAGCTAAATCCCAGCCCGATGAAATAAATAGCAGTGCCAAATGCTGAAAAGGGTGCAGGGCAGCTGCAGCCCTTATCAGTGCTCGTGGGAAAGCAAGTGGTTGGCCAGTTTCCGGTTTAACTTACCTTATGGCTCAGTAACCCCACTCCTCCGTATTTATCCAAGAGAAATAAAATCACATGCCCACTCAGACACCTGTGCATGATGTTTACAGTGGCTTTATTCACTTTTTTCCCCAAACTGGAAACAATCTAGATGTCTGTCAACTGGTAAATGGGTCAGCAAACTGGGGTACATGTATACGGTGGGACACTTCTCTGCCGTGAAAAGGAATAGATAATGTATTACGCTGCCTAAAGGAGGCAGACTCAGAGAGCTATTCCTGTGCTATGCAGTTCCATTTACTGTATATTCTCGAGTCTGCTCTGCACCCTTTCGACAGTTTGAGAGGGCTGAAAAATCAGATGTGGATTAGAATCATTTGCAGATTAGATGTGCTCGCGAAGCTGGTTTGGGGGAATATTGTAGAACCGCTGTACCTGTTGTAAAAACAATACAATGCAATGGTGCAGATCAGATTCAAGAATATACAGTACATGACAGATGGAAGAAGCAGAGCTAGAGGGATGGAGAACAGGTCATGGTTACCAAGAGCCAGGTGGAGGAGTTGCCTACGAAGAGGCACGTGGGAGTTTTGGGGGGTGATACACCTACCTGTTCTGTATCTTGATTGTCGTGGCAGTTACTCAACTGTATCCATCTGTCAAAACTCATAGAACTGTACTTTTAAAAGGGTGTATTTTTCCCAGGCATGGTGGCTCTCACTTAGCCACTTAGGTGGCTCTGGAGGTCTAGGCAGGAGGATTACAAATTTGAGGCCCTGAGTTCAACATCCCAGTGCCACAAAAACATTTAGAATAATGAATAAAAGAGTTAATTTTACATTTTATAAACTATACCTGAATAAACATAGTTTAGATTTTTTTAAAAGAAATAAATGAAAATATATTTTGGATATGTGCTATATTGACATGGTTCAAAAATGCAAAAAACGTGAAAGAATCCAGTGACAAGTTTTACTCTGACCCTGGCCACCCATAATCTCTGAGTCTCTAGTATATTTTGAAGTTTCTTCATACAAATATGGTAGTCTCCCCTTATCCTCCATTTTCATTTTCTGCACTTTCAGTTACCTGTATTCAACTGTGATATGAAAATATTAAGTGGAAGGTTCCAGAAATAACTCTTACATTTTAGGTGGTGCACCATTCTGAGTAGAATGATGAAATCGTGTGCTGTCTTGCTTTGTCCCACCCAGGAATTGAGTCACCCCTTTGTCTAGCATATACTATCCACCATTAGTCACTCACTGTCTTGATTATCTGGTTGACTGTCATGGTACTGCATTGCTTATGTTCAAGGAACCCTTATTTTACTAAGAATGGCCTCCAAGTACAAGGGTAATGATGCTGGAAATTCAGATATGCCAGAAAGAGGCCATAAAGTGCTTCATTTATGTGAAAAGACAAAAAGCACAATGAGGTCTTTTGAGAGAGAGACTACATGCATATAACTTTCATCACAGTATATTGTAATTCTATTTTAGTAGTTGTTAATCTCTAACTTTGCTTAAATTTTTCCTGTGTGTGTATGTGTACACACGAGTGTGTATGTACAAGCAGCCCCCAACTTGTGGTTTGACTTAACACTTTTTCATCTTTATAATGGATTTATCAGGGATTAACTGCATTTTCCACTTATGGTGGGTTCATTGGGAAGTTGACTATCATAAGTCAAGGAGCACCTACATGAGAAAGAACAGAGTGTATATGTTGTTGTTAGGAGTCGGTATCCGACTCACAGTGACCCTGCATACAATAGGCAAAACACTATTGTCAGTGCTTCTCTGTTATTCGTAGGGTTTTCAATGGCAGATTGCTTTCTGGGAGTGGGTTGCTGGGTCCGTCTCCCAAGCCTACAGCACCTGGTGTTCCCAGGCAGTCTCCCATCCAAGTACTAACCAGGCCCAATCCTGCTTAGCTTCCGAGATCTGATGGGATCGGATGCCACAGGGCTACGACTGTAGGCCAGAGTGTACATGGGTTTGGTATTTAAAAAGGTTTCAGGTACTCTTTGGATGGTTGAAAGTATTTCTGTCAATAAGGAGGGGGGGTGTGTGCCTTACAATTACTCTGTAATTGTAGAACAGATCCCAAGTGGAAGGGTTCAGAGTCTTAGAAGTTAACTTTTTCCCCAGTACTGGGGGATTGGACCCAGGGCCTTGTGCATGCTAGGCAACTGCTGTACCACTGAGCTACACCCCTATCCCCTTTTTATTTTTTATTTTGAGACATGGTTTTCCTAAGTCGTGCAAACTGCCTCCGGTGTTGAACTTGTGTTCCTCCTGCCACAGCCTCCTGAGTTGATGGGCTTACAGGCACGTGCCACTGTGCCCTGCTTGTGCTAATAGTTAACTTCTGAGTGAGGGACTGCTGCTGTGAAACGGTTAAATTATAGAATTGGTTCCCTTTTCCCTTTTTCTTAAGTCTTATGGTAGAACTGAAGGGTGTGTCAGCATGGCTTGGGAATAAGCGTGCGCCCTTTAATAGTAGGTGAGTGAACGTTCTGGGTGATGGCGGTTAAGGAGGCTCCTTGCACGTTGGTACAAGGCAGGTACCTCTGGGAGGTGAGGCGGGACTCTCAGGAAGAGCTGCAGTGGCAGTCTCTACAGATGGACGTGTGAAACTGTGACGTTCCTAACCTCTAATATCCTCAAAGTCAGCCAGAAACAGAAGAAGGCTGTAATTAAAGAGACAAGAAGGGACTTGTTACCTGAATAGGAATGGAATGGAATGCCTGATAGTGGCAAACCAGGACACATGCCCAGTGCCATCGGAACAGATGGCCTTCAGACGCAGGCTGCGTTCCAGGCAGGACTCAGAACTGAGCTTGGGACTCGCAGCAAAGGAAAGTTTAGGAAGGACTCCCAAATGTTTGTTTTATTTGACATCTTAAAGGTTTAATGAACAAGCCAGGGAAGGGGGGACCTTGCTAGCTTATCAGCTGTTCCGTTTGAGTTCCATTTAAAAACAAACAAAATCGAGTGGGAAAATGCGCTCTTTTTCTCATTGTAATTAACTAAAAATGTCTGCTCAGAGCCCTGGTTCCCTCAATATTGGCTTCTACTGTGTTGAACCTAGGAGGACGCAAATGGCCTTAAAACCTTGGAAACAGGACTGGGGAAAGTAGCTCAGTGGCAGAGTGCTGGCCTGCCATGTGCAAGGCCCTGGGTTCAATCTCTAGCACCGCAACAAAACAAAACAAAAATGTTAACAACAGGACGGGCTTTCCACTT
Organism: Pedetes capensis; assembly: GCA_007922755.1. Lineage (NCBI taxonomy): Eukaryota > Metazoa > Chordata > Mammalia > Rodentia > Pedetidae > Pedetes > Pedetes capensis. The sequence continues at coordinate 134,952 of VMDO01001740.1, forward strand.
TTCTTTGCACTGTTTTTGTTTTGTTTTGTTTAGGCAGGTTCTTGCTTTGTAGTCCAGGGTGGCATCGAGCTCTCTCTCCTGCCCCTGCCTCCTGAGGCTGAGTTTACAAGCATGCACTAGCATGCCTGGCCTGTTTTCTTTCTTTCTTTCTTTCTCTCTCTCTTCTTTCTTTCTTTCTTTCTTTCTTTCTTTCTTTCTTTCTTTCTTTCTTTCGTTCTTTCTTTCTGGTTTGACTTATTAAAATTTTCTGTGTCATAAAGCAACAGTTTTGAACTCATAACATTGAAGATAGAACTTACGAAAATAAATTAACTAAAGCACCTTTCAATAATTATTTAAAATTTAATAAAAGAGGAAAAAGTCAGTTGTCTTGGTGGGTAATGTGCACATGGTAACCTTGACCTGGAAACTAACATTTAAACCTTGCATTTTCTTGTTACCAGTAAAGGTGAAGTCTTGCACTGTTTATTTGGGGATTGCTTGGTTTCTTTCTGCATGTTTTCTAAAGAGGAGGAAACGGAAAAAAGCCTTATACCTTATTGTTGTTGTTAGGTGCTGTCCAGTTAGTGTCTGACTCATAGCGACCCTGTGTACAACAGGTGAGACACTACTGTCAGTGCTTTTCTGCTGTTCATAGGGTTTTCAGTGGCTGATTGTTTTTTGCGAGTGGGTTGCCAGGTCCTCCTCCCAAACCTACAACACCTAGCGTTCTCAGGCGGTCTCCCATCCATGTACTAACCAGGCCCAACCCTACTTAACTTCAAGATCTGACAGGATCAGACGCTACAGTGGTACGGCTGCAGGCTATACCTTACTAATTGTGTGAAAACAGACCAGCGAAGCTGATCTTTACTCACTATCCACTGAAGATTTCCTCACTGGCATTCTCTGTTAAAATTTTGCTTTGATATTAATACAACTGCACAATAAGAAGGTCTCTTCTGATCTTGGAAGCTAAGCACAGTTGGCCCTTGTTAGTCCTTGGGTGGCAGACTGTCTGGCCGTACCTGGTGCTGCAGGCTTGAGAGAAGGACCTGGCAACACACTCTCAAAACAGCCACTGAGAACTCTATAAATAGCAGAGAAGCACTGAACATAGTGCCAGGCATGGCAGTGTCAGGTAGTGGTTTATTCTGTTATACATAGGATTGCTATGAGTTGGACCCAAGTCGACAACACCTAACAACCACCACATCACAATAAGAAATAGGATTATTAAACCCTTCACCTTAATAAAAAGTTCACTTTCTGAGAGGCCTCTTGCCCTATTATAAGGAGGATTAATTTCTGTTCTCTGCATCTATTATGATTATTTGCCAAAGCATTCTTGCTTTGAGAAAGCAGTCTTGTGTATTGACTCTTTTGGTTGATCTTACTGAATATCGTTGATCTTACATATAGAAAATTTTAAAAGGATGAAGTATTTGATTTTTAAATACCATTATCAAAACCAGTAGAACTATTGTTTGTTCATGACTCTTCTTAAAGCTTTATTCTAATACAGACTTACTGCCTCTTATTCATTTCTTTAGCTATATAAATAGACTAGGGATTGTTGTTATTAGGTGCCGTCAAGTTGGCCCAACTCATAGTGACCCTGTTAGGGTTTTCGATGGCTAATTGTTTGGGGAATGGGCTGCCATGTCCTTCTCCCACTTTTGCAGTGCTAGAGATCAAGCCCAGGGCCTCAGAGAGCGTAGAGCAGCCCTCTAACAACTGAGCTAAATCCCAGCCCCAGACAAGGGATTAAAGATGGTTTATTTTGTATGATTCAAGATATTTATGAAAGACTATTTGGGAAGGGAGGCAGCATATCTAAGGCAGTGACTGGTTATTTGCTTTGCCCTTCCAAAATTATGTGCTTAGGAAAACAGTAAGAGTAAATTTATTTTTAATATGGAAGTGAAAATTCCTCCCTTGTCTTTGTCTGGGTTCAAGACTCTCTTGAATACCTGCCAGACTGATTTGCCTTATTAAAAAGACAAAATTTCTACTCCTTCTAAATGAAACCTGGACATGTAACTGTACTAGTATAATAGAAGAGCATGTATTGAGTGATTTTTCTGTACCCCTTTACCATAGTTGTCCCCTATCTTTCTGCAGCACCCCATGTAGAGGGCAATTTTGTGATCCCACCTTAGAGTCAAGGGAGTGGCTTTTGATGATTGAGTAGCTGTCTCTGGGTCACAGAAGCCGACTGGTAGAGACAATACCAGCCTATTTCTGGCTCTGTAGAACTTGCCAGTTTAAATACAGACATACCTGTCGGGTGAATAAGCCAGAAGTTTAAGAAAATATCATTTATTTATAACTTACCTCACCATTGTGTCTTTATCTCTTCTCATTGCCAAGAGTAGTAATAGTTCTCACATGAGAACTGAGTCTCACTCAGCCTTAATTATACTGGGGGTTCAGGCCAAATTTTGTTCCCTTCACGAGTGACAGCTCTTATGCCTTAATTTCCTTGTGATACGGCATTGTTTGCTTCCATACTACTTGACCAAGCCTGCCATCCCCAAAGAATTTGTTGTAAAGCTAAGCCATTAATTTACTGCACAGGTTGTGCATGGAAATACATTTAATCAACATAACTGTCTTAGTCAAAGTGAGAACCTTTTAAATATGGGGAAAAAAAGAGGTTATTTTTACCCACTTGATAGCTATGTGTGAGCACTCTGTCTCTCCCATGCCCCCTACATGTACCAGCAGGCAGCCTCCTGAAAGTAGCTTCAAAGTTCTTTGTTCCTAAGGTAGCCAAGTGGCATTTATAAAACAAAGGGCCTAGGAAAACTCTCCCCCGCATGTAATGGATGATTGATCATTCAAGGCAAAGTGTTACAATGTTGAAAATCAGCTAGGGATTTAATTTAACATAGCACACTGGAAAATGCACTGTATATTATTTATGACAAATTAAGTAATGGTTGTATTTGCTATTTATTGAAGTAGTATGTTTTCATACATTGTCTGCTTTCAGAAAATAGCATGTATTCTTTTGCAAAAAAGGATTTATGTAATTTTTCTATAATTGTAGATACCTGGATTTTTGTGATAAATCAAAACCATAAATACTTTGGAGGAGAAAAATGTGATCTTTTTCTCTTCAGATTAGTTTACTCCATCCTCCTGAAATTAGTCCCATCATGGATAAGCCAGCCTTGCCATCCATTTTCATTACATTTTTAAAGAGCGCCTTGAGTTTTGTTACGGTATTCCTAACTGATGATTATTTAACTCACACCGACCTGAGGCGTCTTAGTTTTTACAGTGTTTTTAGGGCTGCAGGTAGAGCTCAGTGGTGGAGCACTTGCCTAGCATGCATGAGGCCCTGATTTGATCCCTAGCACTGCAAAAAGTAAAGTGTTTTTATGTTCGCCGGCTTAAGTGGCCTTCTCCTCTCTCCCGACACAGCAAATGAAGAAGCACCCGTGCCGCCAGTGTGACAAGTCTTTCAGCTCCTCCCACAGCCTGTGTCGCCATAATCGGATCAAGCACAAAGGCATCCGGAAAGTTTACACCTGCTCGTAAGTCGCGATTTCCATCCGCTATGGGAGCAGTGGAAAGATTGTTGGAACATCTTGAAGGGTTTTCGTATTTTGCCCTTTACTCTTGATTCCTCCTCTCCTGCTCCAGTTCCTATGTTACATATCTTACCTATATTCTATTTTGGCATACAGTTTTTTTTCATTGAGTAGAAATACTGAGAAATACATGTAGAAATACTGAGGAAGCAGCACTTTCTCGGCCACCCCATCCATACTATGTTCTTATGTTATTTAGCGGTATGTAGTTTTATTTAGGAGAGTGTGGTAGAAGGGCTTGGTTTGCAGGTACACGGTTGAAGGAGATATCCACGGTCCCTACACATAGTGATTGGGCAGCATTGCCAAGTTAACTTTGTGGGTTGTCTTACTCAGGTTCAGAGCTGGTCCATAGAGGGCCCAGTTGTAGATTCAGTCCTAGAACAGGCCCTGGGCCCTTTGGCTACTCTCTGCCATCTTGGTAGCGCTTTTCTCAGTAGCACTATTGGCTGACAGCAAACATGTCTGAGCGACTGAGTGGGCCAACATCAACCTCAGGGGCCAGTTTGCTGCTTTGTGTAAGAAGACCAGGATGTATTATTGTTAGCGGAGAATCGTTATCACCCACTCAACTAAAACATGCCTAAAGTGAGTTGATAGGACAAGGCACTTCTCCTAAGAGACAGAAGTCAAGCACTGTGATGCTGGAGAGCCCTTGTGGAGTGCAGTAGATGATTGTGGCAAGAGCAGGGTACTGTGGGTCTTGGGAATGAGGAAAGTTGTGGGTTGGCCATCAGATTAGCTGGAGTTTGCTATGGTTTAGTTAGGGAAAGTTTCCTGACCAGGAAATCTTAGGAGGGAAATAGAAGCAAGGAGTGATTTGGTGAGCTGAGAATGTTTCATAAAGTCTGTGTGCTGGGACTGAATAAAGTAATCGAAATTAGAGGCTGTTTTGGGCTGAGAAGACAACAGAAAGGAGGCAGTTCTGTGAAGTCTTTCTTCTGTCCCTGTGAAGTCACTGTAAGGCAGTAAAATTCTAGGCTCTTCCAGCCAACCTACTGCCATCAGAAAACTTCATGATCTGGAGTGTTTGTTCTGTGGGGTAGAGCTAGTTCTTTTATTTCTTTGTGGTCCTTGATTGTTGAAACCAGGGCCTCGCACACACTTTGTAAGTGTTCTACCACGGGGCTGCACCCCCAAGCCCTGCCCCCCACTTGGAGACAGGGTCTCACTGAGTTACACAGGCTGCCTTTGGTCTTGAACCTACAATCCTCCTGCCTCTGCCTCCTAAGTCACTAGTATGACAGGCATGAGCTCCCAGCCCACTTGGCACTTTTTTAAAAATTTTGAGTCAGTTCTTGCTAAGTTATGCTGCAGGCCGCCGCTAGCCTGGAACTCATGATTCTCCTGCCTCAGCCTCCCGAGTTGCTGGGTTACAGGCATGCACTACTGTGCCTGGCCTGGAGCTGGCTGTTGCTGCTGCTTTGCAGAGGGTCTCTAGTGTGAAGTCGTCAGTGTTTGGGGCCTGTCATTACAAAACCCTCGGAAGCCTTTTTTTTTTTTTTTTTGAAGCACTTTTTTTTTTTTTTTTTTTGTGGTACTGGGGGTTGGACCCAGGGCCTTGTGCTTGCATGCTTTGCAAGTGCTGGACCACCGAGCTGCACCCCCAGCCCATATTCTTTTCTTTTCTTTTTTTTTTTTTTTTTTTTTTTGAGACAGGGTCTTGCTAAATTACGCAGACTACCTCTGGTCTCGAACTTTGCGATACTCCTGCCTCTGTCTCCCAGCCGCTGGGATTACAGGCACCGGGCTGGCACGTCTTTGGTTTTTTGAGATAGCATCTTGCTGTATATCCCAGACTGGAACTCCCTTAGCCCAGACTGACCTTGAATTTACCATCCTCTCAAGTGCTGGCATTACAGGCATGCACTACCACACCCAGCTTAGTGATCTACTTTATATCTACCAAATAAACTTTTAAAATGCTGTGCTTATAAACATGCCGGTAACATCTGTGTTTTGATGAGGAGTCTGGGCTAGGCCTTAGGTCTAGTCCTGAGGAAGGGACAGGGAGAATTAGCATGAACTGATGGGTCAGGAGGAGGGGCTGTGTTCTGCCTGAAGCATCTATTATGATGCAAATTCTGAAGGGATTCTCCAGTCATTGTAAAGAAAACTTTGGAAATTTAATATTCTCCATTTAAAAATTAAAGCCATTGAGAATTGCAAACCAAGTCATACTTTAAAAAACCACACCTAAAAATAAATATTCCCTCCAAACCAAATTAGGTGAGCCTATAAGGACACAAACACAACACAACAAAGCTTCTTACAAAAGTGTTGGGGCCCCGGGCAGTGGCTTTTTCACAACCTGGGAAGTGTGACTCCTAGCATCACTGCTTATTTTGCTTGGAGCCTCTGGTGTGAATTCAGCCCTCCTCCTGAGCACGTGCAGTGGCCGGCTCAGCCCCACAGCAAGCCTGCCTCTGCAGCCGTCTCTCTCCCTGTCTTGCTCCCAGGCACTGCCCGGACTCCAGGCGGACCTTCACTAAGCGGCTGATGCTGGAGAAGCACATTCAGCTCATGCACGGGATCAAGGATCCTGACTTGAAAGAAATGACGGAAGCCACCAACGAAGAGGAAGCCGAAATAAAGGAAGACACCAAGGTGAAACATTGCAGCTGTTGTTTTGTTTCGCTTTTTGTTCTTTTTACAGTGAAGCAGTATTGACTTGCTTTCTCCATTCATTTTCTTCGTGTCCATTTTGTGCAGTTACACTATTTAAAAAATTCAGACTATGTGTAAAGGTAAAGAATAATCTCTCTCTCCACCCATTCTGATCTCTCAGCTGCTCCTGAGAGGTGGTGGTTGTTAGGTGCCATCAAGATGGTGTCTGACTTATAGCAACTCTACGTACAACGTACAACGTATGAAACACTATTATCAGTGCTTCTCTGCTATTCATAGGGTTTTCAATGGCTGATTGTGTTTTGGGAGTGGGTTGCTGGGTCCTTCTCCCAGGCCTGTAGCACCTGGTGTTCCCAGGTGGTCTCCCATCCAAGTACTAACCAGGGCCAACCCTGCCTAGCTTAGCTTCCGGGATCTGATGGGATCGGACGCCACAGTGGTATCCTTCCAGAAACAGCTTTAGGGTTCTACTTGCATATGTAACTTAGAAAATTTCATGTTGACGTAAAGAATTTTTCTCTTAGCTAAAGGAATATACTAAGGTTAGATTCTTTTTCATTGGCAGTATCAACAGTGATAGGACCCTAAAGTGATTCCTTAATTCTCTTTGTAATGATAAAAGATAAAATCACAAGTTTATTCTGTCGTGGCTAGCAAGCCTCAGTCAGCCAATAATATACACATATATGCGCCCATGTGTGCCACATGCTACTGGAGTTAGGGAGAGCCACCATTGACAACCATTGCTGGCTTTGGCTTCATGCTAAGTCTGGAAGGTACCTGGATAAAAGCAGTTTATGAAAAAAATAATTTTCACGGAGTTAATCATCAAGGAGAACCTCATCGGAATATAAGTCAGACCTATGGCATTAAAACGCTGTCCTGCTGGGCATGGTAGCTCACACGTGAATCTCAGTGACTTGGGAGGCTGAGGCAGGAGCAACGCAGGCTTGAGGCCAGAGGCCATCTGCATAACTTAGTGAGACCCTGTCTCAAGATAAAAAATAAAAAATGGGCTGGGGGTGAGCACTTGCAAAGTACGTGTGAGGCCTGGGTTCAACCTCTAAGTACCAAAAAAGAAAAAAAAACAACCTCACAGTCCTTCCTTGCAGGAAGTTGAAGTGTATGCAAAGGTAGCTTTGGGTGGTGGCAGTGTAAGAAGTGCCGCAGGAACAGGGCAGAGAAGCTGGGCCACAGGGTAGGGAGAGGAAATGAGGGGACTAGAGATAGGAAGGGATTTAGACATGTCAGCATGTTCTCAGGGTGGGATGACCATACACAGTGGGTAGGAATTTAAAAAGCTGGAAGGAAAAAGGCAGATCCAGCCAGGAAGTGGTGTGACTCCAGCCCCACCTCCTGCCTGCCCGGGACCTCATCTATTGTACTCATTGGCCCCTGGGGTCCAGCCCCTGCTGCCCCAACCTGGGGCCTTGGCACTCAGCTCCTGGGTCTGGAATTCTTCCCCTCACTGTGCCAGGTCCCTGTCCACACATCAGCTGTCACTGTGGCTGCCCCTGACCACCCCGCACCCACTAACCACTCCCACGCCACTGCTCCCCACAAAGGCCCTCTCCACACGCTGGTTTGTTTCCCGGGGTCCCAGGCTCTCCATTCCTTGGTCTGTTTTGATTTGTCCTGTTGCACTGGAACATAAGGTCCGCGAAAGCAGGGGCTCCTTTGCCCACTGCTGGACACCTGGGGACATGGACACTCGGGTACTCTGTGAGGGGCGGGGGGCAGCCCCACAGCTTCATGGCCCCCAGACCCCACCACAGGCAGTGTGTGGGCCGTCCCAGCAGCTCGCAGGGGACCCAGCACCCTCCTGCGACGCGGTGTCATCGCTCTGTCTTCTCCTCGAAGGTCCCCAGCCCCAAGCGGAAGTTGGAGGAGCCGGTGCTGGAGTTCAGGCCGCCGCGCGGAGCCATCACGCAGCCGCTGAAGAAGCTGAAGATCAACGTGTTCAAGGTGCACAAGTGCGCCGTGTGCGGCTTCACCACCGAGAACCTGCTGCAGTTCCACGAGCACATCCCGCAGCACAAGTCGGACGGCTCGTCGTACCAGTGCCGCGAGTGCGGCCTGTGCTACACGTCGCACGTGTCCCTGTCGCGGCACCTCTTCATCGTGCACAAGCTGAAGGAGCCGCAGCCCGCGGCGCAGCAGAACGGCGCCGGCGAGGACGGGCAGCAGGAGAACAAACCCAGCGCCGAGGCCGAGGCCGCGGACGGCGCCGCGTCGGACCGGAAGTGCAAGGTGTGCGCCAAGACGTTCGAGACGGAAGCGGCCTTAAACACGCACATGCGGACCCACGGCATGGCCTTCATCAAGTCCAAGCGCATGAGCGCAGCCGAGAAATAGCCGCGGGCTCCCGGAGGAGGAAACCAAGACGTTGTGTTTTTGGTTCCGGAGAGTTCGCAGCGTCTAGCGTTCCCGGGACCGTCCAGGCTGACGCGGTAGATGCTCCTTCCGTGAGCCCCCTCCCCGCCTCCGATGTGTCCCCGATAAGTATTAAGACAGTATTTGCGTTTCAAAAGAGTTTGTATATATTTAAATGAATAACTTTTGATACTCTTTGTTACATGTTTGTATCAGTATTTAGTGGAAAACGTTTTTTGAGTTGGTTTTTTGGGTTGGAATTTTTGTGTTTTGTTTTTTTGTTTTTTGTTTTTTTGTACCGTTTCTTTACGACCGTTCTTAGTAACAGGGGCAGTTCCTGAATTCAGCCAGATGCCATTTTGTACGTGACCAATTCGAATGGGTTGATGAATTCCAGGCGAACATAATGCCTTTTTTAGTGTTTTTAATTTTTAGAATTCACTACGTACACTGTAGGTGATCGTGGGTCTCACCAACACTAGAAACTTTCAAGTGTCTTAGCACCACCCTCAGCGTGCCTGCTCCCAGCCAGCCGGCGCCAGGAGACTGCTGCACCCCAGTGCCGGCCTGGCCTCGGGCAAGGCGGTGCCCAGTGGCCTGTAGAGCAGCCTTGCAGGTTCCTTCTTTCCCCGCAGCAGGTTAAACAAGCCAGGAGTCCAGGCAGGAATGTAGATTTCCTCAGTTGCATCTTGAGGGATGGCCACGATGGGGATTCAGAAGGGGAGGAAGGGGGCTGGCTGTGTTCTGACAGTTTTGCAAGGCTGAGCTAAAAGAGCACAGGGAGCTAAAGCTAGGAAAGGGCTGGACTACCGTCAAAGTTTCAAATCTGTATTTAGACCTGTGGCTGTCTAGTTTTGAGTTTTTTGTCATGTAATTTATTAACTATTACAAAGACACAACTAAGAATATCAAGTATTTCTCTGGCTCTTGACAGGAAAAAAAAAAGTCACAGTTGACTTAACCCTTTGCTGTCTACACAGTTGGTGTTTCCTGTTCTGGGTGCTACTGCCAAATGTTTTGGTACTTAGAGTTGGGATGCACAACTTCAACCACCGACCTAGCAATGCAGCAGCCTGCATTCTGCAATTGGCCATTAGATGAAGCACTGAGCCACTGGCTTTCATTTTTGTCATTTCCAGTAGTGTAGCTCATGTCCACGGTTCTGCTTAATTGAAGCACCATACAGGTGCTCTCCTGTCCCTTCCGTTTATAGTTCTGTGGGAGAGTTCTATTTTTTTGTTTTTTGTCTTGTGTTTTGTTTTGCATTTTATACCTTGTATTTATCCCTGAACATGTTTTGTACTTTTGTTCCCCGCTAAGGAAGGAAATTCTTTTGTGTATATATAGATACTTGCATGATAGACTGTAGTCAATGTTTGGTTCCTGGAAAGGCCTTGCTGCTGTGAGGTGTATGCACCACATCCGTCATGACTGTATTAAACACATTTCACATGTAAATAAACGTGGGACATTTGGCCCTGGTGCTTCTGTGAGAGAGTTATTGATGGTGGGTCTGACATCTTCATGAAGTTTAGGAAATGATATATTGCCGAGACAGGCTACGGAATATTGCAGAATTCTTCCCACTCAGAAGAATGGCATATTTGTTCTCATCAGTAACCAGCTATTCTTGTCACTTTCTCGTTGACTCCATCGGTACAATCCAAGGGTGTGATTAAGTATTCCTCAACGTGAAATTCGATTGCTGTTCTTTGTTATATTTGTATTGCTCTAAATTGTATTCCTGGCACTTTCACGTGTTTTTGCATTTGAACCTTGCAATAAGCCTGTGTGGTGGCTACACAGGTCTGTAAAGCCTAGTTTTACAGTTGAGGAAGCTGAGCTTAGATTAAGTTCTTTGCCTAAGCCCTTGTAGCTGGTAAGTGGCTTTGCGTATTAGAACCCAAATATTTTGCTCTAAATCTACTGCTCGCTCTTTGTGGTTATGTACATATGAACAAATATTCATTTATTCAACAAATAAAAAGTATGTGCAAAATATGATACAAGAGCTTTTGTTTTTGGGATTGTAGCTTTTATAAAATAACTGCAAAGTCTTTCAACTTTTAAATACTCAGAAATGCTTGATAATATGGAATTGTTGTTGTTGTTAGGTGCCATTGAGTCGGTATCCAACTCATAGCGACCCTAAGTACAACAGGTGAAACACTATTGTCAGTGCTTCTGTGCTATTCATAGGGTTTTCGATGGCAGATTGACTTTTGGGAGTGGGTTGCCAGGTCCTTCTCCCAAATGTGGAGTTAATATCTGCTAAATACTTGGTGAAGAGTACAAGAAAGGTTTTTTAAATGCCAAGAGGTCCAAAATGAAGAAACGGATACCAGACTAGAAAACCACCATGCAGTGCTGTATCCTGGAGGGAAACCTGGACAATTGGCTCTTCTGAAGACGGGATTGGTGAACTAGAAGATAGATCTTAGGGAAATTACCTGGAATACAGCACAGAGATAAGGAAATGGAATGCCAGGTTAGAAGTCAAGAAGGACAATGTGAGACGATCCAATTTAGGTTTAATAGGAGTTCCAGAAAGAGGGAGTAGAGAGAATTTGGAAAGGTCAATGTGAAAAATTCTTCGCAATTAATGAAAAACATGAATAGTTGGGTTAACACAGAGAGTGTGGAGCATGAATCCACATTTTGGGGCTTATATTCTATCCTTCCTTCATTAGTTGTATGTGCCAGGTGTGGGCATTAGGGAGAGAGGTTATAGTCAGCCAAAGGCAGGGTCCTATGGGGTCTACTCAGTTCTTAGAAAGCCATTGACTCTCGTGAGGAAGTGGGAGCTGGGGCAGGGAAGAGTTGGCTTAAGCCAAGTTATAAAAAGTCTTGAAGGAAACACTAAGTATTTGTACTTGGGTAATTAGAAATACGGTTTTTGGTTCAGCATGACATGACCAGATGGGTGGTGGAGGACGTGCAGGTTATACTGTGGTTACAACCCCAAATCTAAATGGCTTATCCCAAGCTGTATTTCTTGCTCACCTTCAATATGCATTGTGGGTAGGCTGAGGCTTGACTCCCTGTCTCCTGAAGCCCATTTTTCCACTGTCACAAGTTTCTGGCTCCAGGACAGAGGAAAAGTGCATTTAAACCCTTTGACCCAGAAGTGAGAGGTGCCCCTTCCAACAACTCAGACCAAACTAGGCACCTGGGCCCACACAGTCAAAAGGAGGGGAGGATGTGCTGACTTCCTGTGTGCCAAGAAGGCTGGAAACATTTGAGCAGTATAAATGGCCAAGCATCACTGCTTGGGCTATGGTGCTACCATGGTATGAAGACTTGACCTAGCCAGGCGTGGTGGCGCACACCTGTAATCCCAGCAACTCGGGAGGCAGAGGCAGGAGGATTGCAAGTTCGAGACCAGAGGCAGTCTGCGTAACTTAGTGTGACCCTGTCTCAAAAAGTTAAAAAAAAAGGGGGGGGGGGTTGCTGAGGGTGCAGCTCAGTGGTCCAGCACTTGCAGAGCATGCAATTGTGAGGCCCTAGGTTCAACTCCCAGTACCATTAAAAAAAAAAAAAAAAAAAAAAGACTTGACCTGTGGTAGTGGGAATAGCTTGGGAAGAGGCTTCAGTAGGTTGTAAGAATATTTACAGAGGGAGTATCAGGAAGGTTTCATACAGTGGGATATAGAGAAGGAAGTCAGATCAGAAAGTTGAAGCTTTGGTGATCTCTTCATTTTTTCTGAAGGTTCAGATCAAATAGCAATTAAGAGATGGTTATGGGGAAGATGATGATCTTGAGCTTTAGATACACATGGAAGATATGTTTTTGTATCTGCAGTTGGGTAATTATGTTTTCCTAATAACTGAGTAACAGCAATCTGCAAAGAAGAATGGCAGCAAATAATACAAAAGGAGAAAAGGAAAACGTAGGCTTTTCGTGGCACAGACTGCTTCCTCCCAAATGCGTTGTCTGCAAATTCCTAACTCCTACCACAGTAAGCAGTCCAAAGAACAACTGTTCCACTTCAAGGCCCTGGTGGGTGAATTGCATCAGGGGCTGTGGGCTGCTGAGGCTCCATCCCATGATCTTTGAATAACAGTGAAATTTCCTCTTGCAAACTTCAGGCATCTCATATTAATGTAAGAATTATTAATGTACTCACCATGCTGTGAGCACTTGTGAAAACAGAAGTGCCTCCTTGGAAGGGAAAAGAAGGAAACTGTGCTTGAAGAGTTTAATAAAATATGACTTAAAGGAACCCTTTCCTTACCCCAACAGACAGTCTGAAAAATAGAGGCATGCGCCAGATGTGCAGTGTTAGCTGTGCCATTTAGTTCACGCACAGCAATCTCAGATGCTGTAAGGATTACAGATTGTTGCTTTTAATCTTAGCGTTGTTGTTGTTAGGTGTTATGGAGTCGCGTCCAACTCATAGCAACTCTGTATAGGGTTTTCAATGGCTGATTGCTTTGGGAGTGGATTGCCATGTCCTTCTCCCATTTTTGTGGTGCTGGGCATCCAACCCAGGGCCTGAGAGAGTACAGAGCAGGCGCTCTACCAGCTGAGCTAAACCCCAGCCCTTATTCTTGCCATATATCCTCTAAATGAGGAAACAGACTTAGTTACCTTAAAACTTGGCTCCTATTGAGGCATAATTTTTTCTTTGCTTAAATGGATCCTTGAAAACTAATTTGTTTGTTGTTTTGTTTTGTGGGGGAGGTTTTGTTTTGTTTGTTTATTTTACTAAAATTTGTTTTTTGAGACAGGGTCTTGCTGTGTGCCCGAAGCTGGCCTTATACTTGTGATCCTCCTGCCTTAGCCTCCTAAGTGCTAGGATTACAGGTGTGTACCCCCATGCCCTCACCCTCCCACAATTATGAACTTCACATCCTTACTGAGTTCATGGTAAGCCACTGGAATATGACCACATGAATTATTTCCCTGTAAAGATCATGGTAAGTACAAAACAAAAATCTATAGTGGTGCATGAAACATAAATTGAAAGGATTCAAAGCACAACCATATAGAAAACCATCAGAAGTCACAAAGGAAGACAGCAAGAGAGGAAGAAATAGAGTCTATTCCCAAAACCAGACAATGAATTACAAAATGGCAGAATTAAGTTTTCCCCTGTTGCTCACTACTTTGAATGTTAGTGGATTATATTTTCCAATTAAAAAAAGGCACAGTCACCAAGTAGGAAAAGAAAGAGAAGGAAGAACAAGAAGACAGCAGCCAAACTGTATGCTGTGTATACACCTCACCTTTCAAGACACAGAGACTGAAAGTGGTAAGATGGGGAAAAGAAATTCCACGCAGATAGAAGCCACAAGAAAGCAAGGGTAACTCAATTTGCATCAGTTAAAAATAGACTAAGGCAAAAAACTGTGAAAAGACGTTAGATATTGATAATGGAGTCAGTTCATCAAGAGATTACACTAGTTGTAAATATATACGCACCGAACACTGGAAATATGTAGAGAAAATAGTAATAGATCTGAAGGGAGAGACAGACTATAACACAAAAATAGGGACTTCAACCACTATTTTCTTCTCTTCTCTTCTCTTCTTTTCTTTTCCTTTCTTTCTTTCTTTCTTTCTTTCTTTCTTTCTTTCTTTCTTTCTTTCTATTTTTGGTGGTACTAGGGGTTGAACCTAGGGCTTTGCACTTGCTTTGCAAGTGCTGGACCACTGAGCTGCTCCCCCAGCCCATTTTTTTACTTCTTTGAGACAGGGTCTCACCAAATTATGCAGACTGCATCTGGTCTCGAACTTGTAATCCTCCTGCCTCTGCCTCCCAAGCCGCTGGGATTACAGGTATGTGCCACCATGCCGAGATCAACCACCACTTTCAATAATGGACATATCCAGGCAGAAAAATAATAGGTAAACATTGGACTTCAACTACAGACCAAGCGGACCTAACAGACATACGCAGACCATTCCATCCAGTAGCAACAGAATACACATCCTTCTCAAGTACACATGAAATATTCTCCCAGATAGATCATGTATTAGGCCACAAACCAAGTCTGAATAAATTTAGGAGGCCTGAAAATGTATCAAGTATCTTTTCTGACCACAGTGGTATAAAACTAGTAATAACAGAAATCTTGGGAAATTCACAACTATGTGGAAATTAAACATGCTACTTAATAATCAATGAGTCAAAAAAGAAATAGAAAAGGAAATCAAGAAGTCTTGAGGAAAATGGAAATAAAACATACCAAAACAGAAATGCCAATGCAGAAAAAGCAGTTCTTAGAGGAATTATGTATGTGTGCGTGTGCGTGTTGTTGTTGTTGTTAGGTGCTGTCAAGTCGGGTCTGACTCAGTGACCCTCAGGGTTTTCAGTGGCTCATTGTTTCAGGATTGCTTCAGGAGTGGATTGCCATGTCCTCCTGTTTCTGCGGTGCTGGGGATGGAACCCATGTCCTCAGAGAGTGAGAAGTAGCACTCTGCCAAACCCAGCCATACCTATATACACACACACATATGCAAAGAGGCTTCTGCTGCTAGCTGCTTCGCTTCTGCTACTTGGCAGTTATAATTCTGTAGTCACCATTACCCGCAAACCACTCATTCTGTATCAGTAGTCCAGCTTCGGTCCACATGGTGTGGGTGTGAGGCTGCACTGGAGACTGGGCTACTGTCAGTCTTCCCTGAGGGTTCTCTTTGCACCTTTGTGTTCCCCCTTCTGCAGTCCCAATAGACTTTGGTGAACACACCCATACTCTCAATACACTTTCATAGCAAGCCAGTATTCTTCTGGGAGTTTGCTCATTCACACTTGGCTGCCCTCTTTGGAAAGATAGATCTGGGAGTGCCCAGCCTTAGATTTTGTTTCAGTGAGGGTCCCAGCAGGACACACAGAACACTAGAAAAGGTTTCACTTTAAGAGAATTAAGGAAGGGACTATATACAGAGATTTGGGCTGGAACAAGGGACGTTGAGGCACCCAGAGATTAGCAAAACAGGGAGCTTCCTCAAGGGACACCGAGGCACTGAGGGATTAACAAAATGGGGAGCCACCTTCAGACCTGATAAGCCTAAGTAGGCATGGAAGCTGGAGCCACAGAACAGAGCCACTCAACAGCAGCCATTGCCAGAGCCGTGGTGCCACCAGGAAGCTGTGGGGAGGGAAATGACCAGGAATCGATCTCCTCACAAAGTTTCCTGCCTCCATCTATCATGGTCAGAGCAAAATAAAAGGGGGAGGACAAGGAAGCTACAGTAATAGTCTGTAGACATCAGGATCCTGGGCACAGAGCGAGACAGAAGGCTGGATGAAAGGTCCACACCAGCTTTATTGTTGACCCGCATAGGCTGTCAGATGGAACGGGGTACTTAGGATTCTACATTTTACCTTTCTTTCTAATCACCTCACCAAATTTATCCTGGAATTATACACTTTCCCTGAGGAGTTATTTTTACTGGAGGAAACAGAACAGCATTTCCCAGAAAATATTCCTTACCAGTTTCTAAATCGAATTCATGAGGTTAGTACTGAGTCATAACGCAGCACTATTTATAATGGTTCATGGTATTTAACGGAACTGATATTCCATTTGCTTTGCTGTTTTATAGTAAGCTGCCTATCCCTGAGCTTTTTCTGTAGTTATAATTGTAAATTACACTCCCATGTCAGATCCGTTTCTAAACACAAGAAAGACCACATCTGCAAGACCGTGTTGGGAAGAGGCTATGTTTAGAGTCACCATAGCATACCTTCCACTCAGCTCCAGAAATTGTGGGTTTAGCTTGAGAGTGACCCTCAGGTCAAGTCAGGCTTAATTGGATGAGTTATTTCTGGAGAGTAAATGTCACTTATGGGAAAGAACAAGGAAGGTATGGATCTGATGATGGGGGAGGGTGATGTTAGATTGATGAGGGCCAGCAGAAGGATGGAAGCGGTGTCTGTAAGCAGGGCTGATCTGTGTTTATTTTGCCAGTTTACCCCTGCCGGGGAATCTGCTGTCATGTGAATCTTGGCAAGAGATAGAGCTGGTCTCCTCCTATAGAGAACAGAGTGTCACTTGCCTGAGCCCAACCCCAGCCTGGGTTGAGCAATCCTGGACTGAAACCGTGGTGGCCTGGTAGCAATGGTCATGGTGGCTGCTGAGTGACAGTCACCCGATGAATTGCCCTCATTTGGCCAGGGTAGGGGAAGCCTGGCTGCCTTTAAGTGACCCCGAAGCCATCTTGGATGTCAACACTGCTGGCATCATGGTGTACACAGAGAGGTGTAGGCTCTGGCTGCCCTCTGAATAAGATGCTATGCCAATGTCAGTTATTTTAGAAGAGACTCACAAAGATCAACAGAATTGAGATGGATCCCAGAAGAGCCACCGCCCCCACATCCTGTCACCTGCCCAACCCCACTCCTGCTTCTCCTGCACTTCCCTCCCTCCCTTTTATTCCCAGGCATCACTGTTCACATTTCCATCCCCACCACCTTGGCTACTGCTGCTGAGGCTTCTGGAACATTCTCCCCCCAGTGATTCCCATGAGAGCTTCTCATTTCTTTCCCGTCAGCGCAGGAGAGCCTTGCTCAGACACCCTGTCCTGGTCCCAGCGCTCAGACACGCGGCCTGCCGCCTGAAGCGCTGCCTCATTTTTCTCCCCAGCGCTCACCCCTGCCTGACGTTCAATGCCCATTTGTTAGCTGTCTGCCACCCTCTGGATGAATGTTCTTGGCTGGGCTTGTTTCCTAATCCGCAGATGCCATTTCCTCTCACCGCCAGAGGCATTTTTCATTGTGCAGCCTGAGAGCGGCAGGTATTAGTTACATTTTTTTCCTATCATGTTTGTCCTTTATTTTGTCAGTAAAGACAGATCTTTGTTTTCTCAAACTTGTTGCTAAAAGATGAGAAGTCTCACGCCCTTTCCTTTTCAATCGCTAGTTCCTTGAGTAAAATGATCATGGCCTTGCACTAGCACTGGCCAGCCTTTAAACATTTTTTTTAATTATTTTATTTTTATTTTACTTTTGCTACTGCTTCAGGAAATGCTAGAATCTTGCTCTCAGGAAAAGGAGGAATTATTTATTTCCCTGGCCTATTTTTATGCCCAACACACTGTCTTGCATAAAACAAGTGCCTAACATACCCTTGTAAAATGAATGAATTAATTTCCTGGAGTAATCATAAATGTATTTCTTAGGAAGAGGTTGGGATAAAAACTTAGAAAAGTCTTGAGTTATTAATTATCTAAAAACAAGACTTTTTAAGGTGGGTTTTGAAAACTTTTTTTTTTGGCAGTCCTTGGGGGTTGAACCTATGGCCTGGCACATACTAGGCAAATACCTTCTATCACTGAGCCACACTCCCAGCCCCTTTTTTCTTTTTTGTTTTGTGACAGGGCCTCATTAATTTGTGCAGGCTGCCTCTGGCCTCCAAATTTCGATCCTCCTGCCTCGGCCTCCTGAGTCACTGGGATTATAGGTTTGCGCCACTACATTTTGGCTGTTTTTTTAAACCATTGTAAGAGGTTTTGACTCCTACAGAGTAAAGTGGGTGTGGTTTCTGCTCCTTATACTTTTTCTTCACTTGACAACAGAAAGCGTTTAACACCGAATCCTAAAAGCAACATCATTCTAATTTGGATGATCATACACCAGCAGCTGTCTTGTGAATAAATCCAGAGTCCAGAGATTTTTCTGCTTAATCACTCATCAATATTCAAATTACTTAGACCTTCGTTTTATCCTCTCCTTACACACTTTGTGTGTGTGTGTGTGTGTGTGTGTGTGTGTGTGTGTGTGTGTGGTATTATGGGGTTGAACTCAGGGCCTCATGTATATTTTATAAGTGCTCTACCACTGAGCTGCTCTCCCAGTCTCTTTTTACTTTTTATTAAAAGACAGGGCCTTGCTAATTTATGCAGGCTGACTCTGGCCTCGAACACACCATTCTGCCTCTGCCTCCTGAGTCGCTGGGATTGCAGGCGTGTGCCACTGCACCCAGCTTTCACGCACTTTTTTTTTTATCATAGAAAGTTAAGCAAAGGAAATAATGTTTGTCCTTGAAGCCTCTAATAGTAGCAAACATTTATGACCCAAAATAGTCTATGTGATGTTTCTATGTCACATGTTCTCAGTGTTAATACTATAAAACATCTGTGCCAGGCAGGCTGCGTTTGTGATCTTACAGATGGCAAAACGGAACCAGCCCTGACAGTCAGGACATAACCTGGTTTCTGGTGCCAAGCAGGATCCCTTTTGACCACAGGTTTGTTGTCCTCTTGTATAGCTCCAGGGTGGATGCGTTCTCATTTTTTGCATTGAAATCTCAATTGCTATTTCACATTGATGACATCCTCAGAGGTACGTAACAACTCCCAACACACCAACAGGAGGAAATACCCCTAAAGGGCAACACAGAGGGCTTCATTCAGAGCACAGTGCCCTGCAAAGCCTGCTTGAATCTCTTAACCCTGGTCTAGGGTTCAACCAGTGGCTGAGCACCTCCCAGATTAGAGCCCTGTGTTCCATCTGAAAGAGCCCAAGTCAATTTTTCAGTTGTTCTGGAAACTAGAAGGTTCTTTTCTATTGTGGGTTGTTTTGTTTGTTTGGTTGGTTGGTTTATTGAGACAGGGTCTCACTACGTAGCCCTGGCTGGCCTTGAATTCACCATCCTCTGCCTCCTAAGTACTGGGATTACAGGCATGGGCCATCATACCCAGCTCTTTCTACTGTTTTGAAACTGTCCCCTTTCTAACTTGGAGCTTGTTGTTGCTGTTGTTGTTAGGTGCCTAGTTGAGTCCAACTCATAATGATCCTCATAGGGTTTTTAATGGCTGATTGTTTCAGGATTGCCTTGGGAGTGGATTGCCAGGTCCTTCCCCCATTTTTGCCATGCTGGGAATTGAACTCGGGACCTCAGAGACTGCAGAGCGGCGCTCTGCCAATTATCTGTTTTTTGAAGGAACTACTTGATAGTGCCTTAATGATTTTAGTCTATGTGCCTGAGTTTTTTTTAAAGACCAATAACAACAACAGCAAAATAATAAATTGCTGTAACAACTACCATTCATTAAGGGTCTCCTACAATTCAGAGACTACAAAGTCCCCCTGTATGTACATTGTTTGGATGTCTGATAAATATATTATCATCTGCCTGGTGGGTAGTGGGCATTTAGAACATATGAAATATTACCTGTTATTACCTCTGAGTGTTTACAACGGGTGAAGTACTCTTTCAGTACTTTAAATATATTATTTAAATCTCATCATTTCTAAGAGGTGGAAACTGTGATTACCCTTATTTACCAGGTATGGTCAGGAAGGCTACCCAATGGCCCTAGGTCACACAGCTAGTAAGTTACAGCTTTGGCTCTTAACCATGATATAAACTGCCTCTGAGAAAAGCCTAGGAAAATAAAAAGAGCATGGAACTGCCTGCCCAGAGCTTCTGGTCTACAGGAAAGAGGGGGCAGGAGCATTTAGATGTCTTCATTGTGTGGGGGTAAAGGAATGCGCAGAGTGATCCAGTGGCACAGATAATGGGCTATTCTCCTGGCCTGTTCTCACCTGGAGAGGAAGCCCAGGAGGGCTTCCTGGAAGAGCCAATGCCCACTTAGAAGAATAAGCAGGAGTGGATGAGTACAGCTCCAGAGGAAGAGAGAGGGAAGAGGGTTCCCAATAGGGCGCCCTGCGAGAACAAAGGAAACAAGAGGAGAGACAGTGGACCACATGCAAGGAAAGACACAGCGGCCTGGGATGCCAGGAAATCCTCAGAAGACAACAGGGAGCCGGAAATACAACTGAGTCATGGCCACCCACAGGTGCAGATGTGTTCCTGCTGCATAAACAAGCTGTGTAGACGTCGCATCACCTTCTCAATGGCCATATAGAGCCTACTATTTAAAGACAGCCTTTCTGGAAAGAGAATACTTATGCCGTGAGAAATCCAGATGGGCATATTTTATGTTTCCTTCAAGTGGCCAGCGTCTTTTGTCAGCATCATTTCCTTCCGCAGATGTGTGGTCTAAACCCACGTGCGGATGAGCATGCATTTGTCCTAAGAACTTCTCCTTCCCGTGGGGATGCACATCACCCTCACGTTGACAGGTTTTGAACTCCAGCAAATCTGTTAACAGCTATATAACCTATCCTCATGACCCCTAAGAAGCCTTTCTTTGCTTACCATTCATGCAAACATTGTATAGATTGGATTTATCATCATTCTTGGGAAAAAAACAAATATTGCTACTTAACATCATCAGTATATTTTTTCAAACCCAGAGATAGACACCACACCATCTATCCAAAGAAAATGGAGCCTTATTCATGTTCGTTGGAAATATTCATCGGGGTAACTAAAGGGAGCCCGGTGGTCAGCAGTCCCTACCTCCACAGCGCTATTTTACTCAACGATAACAAGTTATATATAAATTGGTTTCCATGGTTTGTTTCTTTTGGCTGCTTTGCAGGTGGCTGAGGAGATGCGGCTTGTCTCTGTGCTTGTTGACAAACGAGCAATGTCACATTTATCCCCAACACATTGTAGACAAGGGCTTCATAAATACAAGGCTCACTGTCTAAGAAGGGGAGTTTACCCTGACAGGTTTGGAGATAATGATGGTCTTCACTTTACTATTTTGCCTGCTGTGGTTGAAATTACCTTTTGGTTTTCCTACAAGAAACATTTCTCTCAAGGGCATACAGGATACTGATGAATTCCTTTCTGAACTGAATTTGGTGAAGCCCAAGGAATACCTCTGAGAAGTAGGTAGGTGTCCCTGGTTCATTGGGTAGGTGAGCATAGGGCAGCCTGAGGTTCATGTTAGAAATAATCTAGCCAAATTCCTGATGATTAAAAACACAGCACTATACAGGAAAGAGAAGACCATGACCTTTAGTTTCTAGATTACGCCAAGTATTAAGGAGGTAGGAGCGTTTCTATTGCAGAAGGTTCTATGGCCAGACTCATCAGAGGAATCTCCTAAAGACCAATGGCATAATGGGAATTGTTTATAAATTCTTTGATGCTCTTTACTGTGCTTGAAATTGGTAAAATATCATGGTCACATGACACAGCTTGCTTTCTCTCTCTCTAGACACTTTGTCTGCTTTTAAAAGATAAAAAGTTGCTTGATTGTTCAGGGAAAATATCTTGCCCACTATGTGCTTGATATATAGTAGCTTCTAAGGCGTGCATTGGTAAATGGGTTGGCTCAGGCAAGAAGTGAGATTGTAGCCAAATCTCCTTGCATGTGATCTGTTGGACTTCTAGCAGCTACAATTTGTTTTTTATATGTTTCCCAAAGTTATTCCCACAACTAAGGGAACACATACCTTTCTGCCAGAATGAAGCCTGAAATCAGATTAGTTTTCAGTAGGGTAGCCTCTCCTTGGGAGTATGATTCATTGTTGCTGAAGGAAACCAATAAGGAGGAAAAATGTAAAACCTCTTTCCAAAGCCAGATAAACTAAAAGCAATTTCCATTTAGAATGCATGACCACTTTATTTTGTGTTGAAAACCACTTAGCATAACATATGTCATAAAGAGACAAGTTTTGATCGAATACTGGGTAATTCAAAATAGCACACAATCTGAGGCAGTTGCCATTCTACATGGGATCAGACATCCCAGTATTTAATGAGATTGTGGTAAAAAATATAAATCTCATGAGTTCAATAACTATTTTCTTCAAGTCCCATGTTGGAATTGATTATGTTTTGCTACAACACTTGGTGATATTGATAGGAAACAGGGTGACAAATCTGGGTCAGATAAGCTAGCCAAGAGGATCCAGAAGGTATGAGAGCTGGCTCGTGTTTCTGGCGATGCGGTGACAGCATGTATTGTCACCGTTAGTCACAGCCATGCTAATGCTCTATTTGCCTTACAAGTTACTCTAGTCATGCACCATACTTGTTCCATCTGGAGGGCCCAGAAAATTGAAAAATTGTTTTTTAGTTAAAAATGTTCTCCAAAATTAAATGGTTAAAGAAAGAATTGAATGACTTAGATAAATGGGATAGAGGACGATTTATTTATTTTAATAAATACACCTGTAGTTGTCTTAGCTGATTTTCATGCTAATGTACCAGAAAATGCTTGGCATGGCTGCTTTGACATTTTGCTTGAGATTTTTGAGCACAGCATGTTTTTGACCTTGGTCCTCAGCATGGTTTTCCTGATAGTCATATGGATGGAAAAATAAGACGAAGTGGTAGGTAGTGAGTGCTTTGATATACATGGCAGGCACCGTTCCCAGCCCCATGCAGGAGTTGTCTCTTTGAATCCCCAAATCCCCTCTTTAGGGGAGGGGAGAGTGGTCATCATCTATTTTGTAAAGAAGGAAACTGAACCACAGACGTGCAAAAGGTCTTGCCCAAAATAAGTGGTAGAAATTGGATTCCAGCCCAAGTCATCTGATGCCTAAGCTTGCACTTTGGGTCATGGCTTAAAATAAACAGCAACAAAAGAAACAAAACAAAACCAGTAGCTAAAAAGTAATGAGAGAACCATGTCTCAATATAGGGGAATCACACAGAAGCAACATCAAGGAGGGAAAAACAAGTTGCATAAATTTATATACAACAAGTTTAAACCAATGCATACTCAGGCTCTGTGTTGTTGAATGTACGTAGACCAAATGTGAAGACATGCATGAGAATGATGATCTCTAAATTGAGTCCAGGGGAGGCCCTGTAGACCTGGGGTGGGGTGAGGATGGGGAAGCAGCTGGGGATAACTAGATTTTAAATGATTGGTCATTTTATTTATTTTAAACTGTTGTTCTTGTTAGGTGCTGTCAAGTTGTGTCCAACTCATAGCGACCCTCATAGGGTTTTCAAGGGCTGATTGTTTTGGGATTGCCTCAGGAGTGGACTGCCATGTCCTTCTCCCACTTTTGTAGTGCTGGGAATTGAACCTGAGACCTAAAAGACTGCAGAGTGGCGCTCTACCAACTGAGCTAAATCCCAGCCTATTCTAAGCTGAGTGATGGGAAAATAGGCATTTGTGTTATTCTTTGTGCCTTTATAATATATTAAGAATTGCATAATTATATATATATATATATATATATATATATATATATTTTTTTTTTTTTTTTTTTTTCCTTTCTTTTTTTCAGTACTGGGGTTTGAACCCAGGGCCTCACGCTTGCATGCTCTGCAAGTGCTGGACCACTGAGCTGCACCCTTAGCCCATTTTTTTTACTTTTTGAGACAAGGTCTCGCTAAATTACACAGATTGCCTCTGGTCTCGAACTTGGGATCCTCCTGCCTCCGCCTACCGAGCCGCTGGGATTACAGGCATGCGCCACCACACCTGGCAAGAATTGCATAATTATATTTTAAAATAGCATCCCCAATCCAAAACACAGAGATGGTCACTGGAGGCTGTGTAGGCTCTGGATAATGGGGAGGCCCTGAGAAAAATATGGGATGAAGGCCCTTGGAAGAGATTGCCGAGATGTTTGGTCTTATAAAAGGGAATTGGAATCATGGGTGTTCTGGAAAAAGAGAGTCTGATTAATTTAGAGAGGCTCATCTGAGTGGGAAGAATGGGTTAAAGGGTACAGGCATTGCAGGAAAGACTACGGTATGATGCTAAAATGATGCTCCAACTCTTACTTTCCCTGACTTCTGACAGATACACATCTACCATCTTAATGGAAGCAAAATCTACCCAGTGTTCCTATGTATTTGTATTTTGCCATCCCATTAGGTCTTGGGATCTTATTTAATACCCCCTTTCATTGCTGAGCCTTTGGGTGAGTGTTCTGGTCCCTCTGAGTCTAGTTTTGTTTTGTTTTTATTTTTTTTGGTGTTTTGAGACAGGGTCTTGCTACGTAGCCCAGGCTGCCTGGAATTCACTGTCCTCCCTCTTCAGATTCATGAGTGCTGGGATTCCAGGCAACACCACCATGCCCAGCTGGTTCTCTCTTTTATTCTTTACCACTCACAGAATTCTACATTTAATGTCTTATCACACACAGAAACCACATTCTTTTTTTCCTTGTTGTTTTAGTTTGGTTTTTTTGAGACAGGGTCTCACTAAGTTACGCAGACTGCCTCTGGTCTCGAACTTGTGGTCCCCCTGCCTCTGCCTCCCAGGTCGCTGGGATTACAGGCGTGCGCCACCGTGCCAGGCCAGAAACCACATTCTAAGAGGAGGCTGGCATCCTCCCTTCTGATCAGTATTTTTATTCTCAATTTTCTTTGTCCTTGACCACTATGGTGTTAGCTGCCACCCTCTTTCTTTCTTTCTTTCTTTCTTTTTTTTTGGTGGTACTGGGGGTTGATCCCGGGGCCTCACTCCTGCATGCTTTGCAAGTGCTGGACCACTGAGCTGCACCCCCAGCCCTTTTTTTTTTTCCTTACTTCCTGAGACAGGGTCTCACTAAGTTACATAGACTTCCTCTAGTCTCGAACTTGCGATCCTCCTGTCTCCGCCTCCCAAGCCGCTGGGATTACAGACGTGCGCCACCACGCCCAGCTCCACCCTCTTTCTTGATATTCATCTTCCATGGTAGAGGCAGGACCCTGTCTGGGACATCTCACAGTGATGATCTATCTTTGTCCTTCTCTTTCTCTCTCTGACCTCTAGAACCTTTTCCTCAGGCACTTTGTTTCTTGACTCATTGTACTTTTCTTGTAAATGAATCAAGTTTTAGAGATAGAAAGTTGAGCGTGGAAGTCATGCCGGGCATAACCTGGCTGTGTCCTGAGGGTAACCTGCTATGTGACTATACCCAAGCCAGCTCACCTCACTCTATGAGTTCCCTCACCTGTGAAATTGCCAGGCTGTTTGTTTCTTCTTGCTTTGCTTTGCGGTGGTGCTGGGGATGGAACCCCGGGCCCCATGCATCTTAGGCACGTACTCTACCATTGAGCCACCCTCCCGGTCCTCTATTACCTGTGCTCTTGAAGCTATTTCCTTTGCTTGTGTCTGTATGGTGACGCTTGCTGCTCTACTACTCCACACGTGTGGGGCTCCTTCTTCTAGCTGGCCCAGTCCCTAGATAGGAACTCCACAAGGGTTAAACGGGGCCTACGGGACAGGGTGACTGCGGTGTCGGTAAGAAGGGACTCAGGAGCCTTCTTATACAGAAGTAACTATTTACACAAGCTTTATTATACAGCGTGCTGTTGGAGTGCCGTAGCTCCCAAGCCCTCGGCACAGGATGTTACTGCTATGGATGTTACTGCCACAGTGGTGTTGCAGCTCTGAGCAACATAGATGGATAGCTCTGATGTACTCGTTGGTCTCCCGCGTGGGTGTCTCCTCCTCTTCTTCTCTCCTCCCCTTGGGAGAGATTGAGGGCTCTACTTATGTTGCTTGGAGACTTCACCTCTTCGGGGGCCCTGATCTTTTTTTTTTTTTTTGCGGTACTGGGGGTTGAACCCAGGGCCTTGCGCCTGCATGCTCTGCAAGTGCTGGACCACTGAGCTGCACCTCAGCCCATTTTTTTTTTTTTTTTACTTTTTGAGACAGGGTCTCTCTAAGTTACACAGACTGCCTCTGGTCTCGAACTTGCGATCCTCTCGCCTCTGCCTCCCGAGCCGCTGGGATTACAGGCATGCGCCACCGCGCCCAGCCCGGGGGCCCTGATCTTGATTGGAGTCTTGATAGTAGATCTCTGCCTGCTGCTGTTGGGGTCGTTGCTCTCAGGAAGGTCTGGATCCATGTGCACTGCAGCTGCTGCTGCTGCTGATGACTGATGATGGTGGTGGTGATTGCTGGACAAGCCCTACTTATGTATCCGAACATCAACTGCTACATGTGGCTTGTCCTATCAGATGACAGCGCGTGGGTAAGGTAAGGCCGATCAGGGACCAGGTGGGGTTTAACTGATAAGAGATATCTGTTAGGGCTGTTGGGACTGTGGGGGACTACTTCCATTGGGGACAGTTCAGACTAGGGTTCAGGTAAAGGTCAGGATGAGGCCTACCTGACCAGGTGGGCATTGACCATGGTGACTCCATATTGTCTATCTCCCAAATAATCCCCTACACACATGGTCTTCTATCTCCACCTCCAGGAACATTGGAAAGTGGAAGTCAGCCAGGCTGGGAGGACCTTCACCATGGAATCCAGCCATCGCTACCAATCAGGGCTTGACTTATTGCTTCGCTGACTATTTAGACTTAAGAAATTGATGGGGACCTTGTTGATGTGTAATATCGATAGCCAGCACATTACCAAATACCACACGAAGGTGAGGAAGTATCCTTTAGTGCTCACACTGTCATCGGATTCAGTACAAAGGTTGCTCACGCCATGGACAAATGCATGCGCTTTTGACGTCCATCTTTCCTCTTTCATGTTCACGTTATTCATTAAGCAAACAAAAGTACCCACAAATATCAGCATTGTACTTGTTGGTGAGCTGAAATCATAGGTTGGGGACAGACACAAAGTTTTGCACTAAAAAAGAAAAGAAAAAGTCAATGAAAGCATTCTGTGAGATTCAGTTGACAATATGTGGAATTTATACTAAGGAGTATTGTAGATTTCATGTTTTACCATTTGTGTGTGTCATGGATTGAACTATGTTGCCCTAACTTCATCCACTGAAGTCCTAACCTCTGGATCTCAGCGCACGACTGTGTTTGGTGATGGGATCTTTTAAGAGACAATTAAGCTAAAGTGAAGTAAGGAGAGAGGGCCCTCGTCAGACGACAGGTGTATTAATAAAGAGGAGATTGGGGCATGGACATGCTTAGAGGGTAGGTCATAGGAGGACACAGAAAAAGGCAGCCCTGGAAGCCAAGGACAGAGGCTACAGAAGAAGCCAACTCTGCCCACGTGGCCCACTGGCCATAACAGCCTGCAGAACTGTGAGGAAATGGATTCCCATTGTTTAAGGGGCTCCCAGGCTGTGGCACTTAGTTATGGCAGCCCTCGCAAACTAGTACAACATGCCGACTATCATTTATGTCAGGATAATTCACAACAATACCTACTGGGAGAGTGTGGTGGGTTGAATTGTGTCCCCTAAAGAAAAATTGAAACCTTAACCTCCTGGCTGCTGTGGGTGTGGCCTGATTTGGAAATAGGGTCTTTGCAGACAAATTACACAGAGGTGCTGCCAGGGTGGGGAAGCCCTTAATGCAGTGCTTAGTGTCTTTAAAAGTGGGAGGTCTGGACTTAGAGACGCACAGAATAATGGAGGCACAGAATGGAGTGAGGCAGCTGTCAGCAAAGGATAGCTGAAGACTGCCAGCAACCTACGGGAGCAGGCGAGGCTTAGAACAGTCTCCCCCGAGCCTGGGGAAGAACAAACCCAGCCAGCCCCTTGATTTTGAACTTCCTGCCTGTAGAACTGTGAGTGAATGAATTTCTAATTGTGGAGCTTTGCTAAGACAGCTCTAGGAAAGTAATATCAACTGTGATGGCCTCTCGTAACACTCTAGAACGAAAGGCACACATTCATCATTGGGGGTGGAAAAAAACCCATTCCATCTTGGGTCGCGCCTGAGTCTCATTTCCCCCAAGAAACAGCAGACCCATGCAGACCATTTCTCAAAAGTCCCAGCCCGCCCATCTCTGACTCTGCACAGCAGAGGCCTTGCAGAGGAAGCGACTCACATGGACTCATAACTCTGTTCTGCATGGCATGGGCCCCTGGCTTCACATGACTTTTGCATTTTCCTGCATTTTATTCCTCCAGACAGAAAGATGGGGGAGAGGGGGAGAGGGAAGGTCACTGGGTCCCAAGCAGCCAGCACGGCTTTTCATTTCCTGTTTTTTCTCATTTCCTGACATCCTCCAGATCTTCCCCAAGCATCTACTTTGGCTCAAAAACTTTCTTAACCCTTCTCATCCCTGGTTTCTGCATCAAGTCCCTGAGCCCACGCTGATGGCCGATGGCTTGCTGCTTATTCTGATCACAGGCTCGCGCTGGCTTCATCATTTATTTCCTGGAGAGATTATTTATGTCCTCTCCGTGTGCTTCATGTTCTGTCCCAGGGGCCCAGCCCCCCAGTGGATGCCTGTCCAAGCAGGCAGTCTGTAGGTGGATACTCCCCGGGCAAGCACCAGACACCATCCCCTGCCTTTGTTCTCCATCTGCCTGATTTTTCAGTGTCTGGATGTTGCTGCTTTTCCCACCCAGCTGTCAATCTGGAGAGCATTTGACTCAGGGAAGCCCATCTGCTGGTGCTGGAGAGCCAGAAAAGATGTGGCAACCAAGAAACTCTTGTACCTGAAAGAGCATGATCCTGTGGGGCCAATGGACATTTCTGGATTCCCTGACTATCAAACATCCATATAGGTCTGGGGGTGTAGCTTAGTGACAGAGTGCTTGTCTGGGATGCTTGAGGCCCTGGGTTCATTTGCAGCACCACAAACAAACAAACAAACAAAAAACAGCAACAACAAAAAAGAAGCCATCTGTGCTGTGGGAGACTGCAACATGCCCCCTCCCCAAAGATATCTACATCCAAATTTCTGGGAACTAAGTGTTTAACTTGATAGGGAAACACAGTCTTTGCAAATGTTAGTTTTTGTTGTTAGGTGCCATGGAGTCAATTGACCCATAGCGACCCTTTGGACAACAGTAGAAAACACTACCATACCCTGTGCTGTGTACACAACCTTTTCATATTTGAACCCAAGATTTAG
>VMDO01001740.1:164184-193568 GCA_007922755.1 Pedetes capensis
TTTTTTTTTTTTTTTTTTTTTTTTTTTTTTTTTTTTTTTTTTTTTTTTTTGCGGTACTGGGGGTTGAACCCAGGGCCTCGCACTTGCATGCTCTGTAAGTGCGGGACCCCTGAGCTGCACCCTCAGCCCATTTTTTTACTTTTTGAGATAGGGTCTCGCTAAATTATGCAGACTGCCTCTGGTCTCGAACTTGCGATCCTCCTGCCTCCGCCTCCCAAGCCGCTGGGATTATAGGCGTGCGCCACCGCGCCTGGGCCCAGTCATTTCTTAAATGCGTCCCAGCCTGGGAAGCTCATTTTCCAGCACTATATTTGCTCTTTATAGGGATTTCAGTGGTTGTTTTGGGAGTGGGCTGCCAGGTCCTTCTCCCTAGTCTCTCTTAGTCTGGAAGCTCAGTTGAAACCTGTCCACCATGGGTGGTCCTGCTGGTATCTGAAATACTGGTGGCACAGCTTTCAGCATTACAGCAACATATGAGCTCCCACAGTATGATAAACTAACAGCAAGTAATTAAGTTAAGGATCTTCAAATGAAGAGCTTATCCTGGCTCATCCAGGTGAGTCCATTATGCAACCATATGTACCTTTAAAAGAGGGAGGTAGAAAGTGATGTGTCTCATACACACACTGAAGGCCGTGTGACACACGGAGACCAACATGGCTACCAGCCAAGGCAGGCCGGCAGTTGCCAGAAGTTGGAAGAAGCAAAGACTAAATTCTGCCCTTGAGCCTACAGAAGGAGCACGGCCCTGTGGATACCTTGATTTCGTCCCAGCAGTCCTAATTTTAGACTCGTGGCCTCCAGAACTGTGCAAAAAATTGTTTTAAGCCAAATTTGTGGTAATCTGCTATAGTAAAGAAGGGAGAACACATGCTATTCTTTTTGCAAGTCTAAGATGAATAGAGGGCTGGGATTTACCTCAGATGGTAGAAGACTGCTCTGTCCTCTCTGAGGTCCCAGGCTCGATCCCCAGCACCGCAAAATGGGAGAAGGATGTGGCAATCTGCTCCTGAAGCAATCCTGAGACAGTCAGCCATTGAAACCCTATGAATGGATTAAGGTGTACATTAAAAATTTCAAAGATGCTGGGCGCAGTGGTGCACGCCTGTAATCCCAGCAGCTCAGGAGGCGGAGGCAGGAGGATAGCAAGTTCAAGACCAGAGGCAGTCTGCATAACTTAGCGAGACCCTGTCTCAAAAAGTAAAAAAAAAAAAAAAAAAAAAGGCTGGGGGCGGAGCTCTGTGGCCTAGCACTTGCTAAGCATACAGGTGCGAGGCCCCAGGTTCAACCCCCAGTACCTAAAAAACAACAACAACAACAACAACAACAAAAATTTCACAGATAAAAGAAAAGAAAAGAAAACCTTATGAATGGCAGAGAAGCACAGCTATGGAGCTAGGCCCGGCACAGGGTTGGGGAATGTTTCATTCTGTGTGTATACGGTGCTATGAGTCGGACCTAACAGCAACAAAACAACAAGATGAATAGTTGACCAGACTCAAAAAGGACTACCAGGAGGTGTTTGTGAAGAACCTGCCTCAGGAACTTGGATAGGAAATGTACAGTACATTCAAACCTCTTTCTCACAACAAGGAAATCTTCGGTACCAGATGGTCTACCTTTTACCTTATGCCCTGTGTTATCACTTACAGGGTGAAGAGCATCCAGTTCTAGCTTTAAAACAATCTCCAGCATAACACAGCAAAATCTGGTAGGTGATTAATAAATATTTTCTATTAATGCCAACGATGATCATTTATCTTAGGATTTGTTTCTGGGCTAGCATTCCAGAAGCTTATGCTGTCTTTAACATTATAGCATAAATGCATCCCATTTTATTTATTTTGCAGTGCTAGGAATCAAACCCAGGACCCTATGGGTGCTAGGGAAGCATTCCACCACTGAGCTACACTCCAGGCCCCCATCACATTTTAAAATTTAAGACAGTTGACCAAGGTCTTTTTTCCTTCCACTCAAACCAAGAAATTAATCAACTGTGCATTTTAATATCCACATATCATTGCCACCACATCAGAAAGAAAACATGCCTGCTAATTAGCCCAGAAGAATTGAAACAAGTTGTCTTTGATCATTTGAAAATGAAAACTGGGAAGAACTGCCCTGCGATTTGAGCTTGCAGGTGCAATTAGTCCTTAGCTGATTCAATTCCTCCCTCCCACGGCAATCACAATACCTTTTTATTTGGATGGTGCTCCTACTCTGGTATCGCTTAGGTTCTTGACAGAAACTAATTAGAGAGGAGGCCGGGAAAGGGCGATTTGTCCATTTGAGTTCATAATCAGAAAGACAGTAAATGCAATTTGAAAATCTGTGCAGCGAATACGATCAGTTTACAAAGCAAAACACCAACTGGTAAGACACCTCGGATTTAATCTTCTCAAATGAAGAACCGGGGCTCCTCTCCACATACCCTTCAGAATTTACCCAAGGGGAAAGGTAAGCTCAGTCTTGATAGCTCTCTATCCCCTTAACTCTTACAGTTCTGGACCCTTAAACTCCAGGCTATAAAGTTTGGGATACCCAATGATGGAAAAAGTCACTCGATAATAACTTTGGTCTACTTATAATAAACATACCCAATGTTTTGTGATTGTTTTGTTTTTCTGACACAGGGAAATGCCTCTTCAAAATGCCTTTGTGGAGCTGGAATTGGGCATGTGGATTAATTTTATCAAAGCTTACTTCAATTCAGCAAATGGGTCCACTAAGCTCCTTCTCTGAGCTATACATTAACTAAGACATGGTCCAAACCCACCCTGCTGGGAGACAGACAGGGACACAATGACATATCTTTCAGTGTGATACATTGAGCAAGAGTTTGGACTGTTTCCTGGGGAAAACCGGCCTCCGCCCAACCTTAAAGGATGATTCAGCACTTGTCAGCACACAGGAAGGAGGCATGACACAGGCAGAAAGACAAGTGTCAGCCTGGTGCGTCCTTATGATGGGGCAGGGGAAACGAACATGAGCTTGAGCTTGGATGGACAAGTTGGGGCATGAAGGGCTTTTTAAGTCTGGAATAATCCTACTGGTCAAGGTAGTCAAACCTGGCTAAACATTAGGATTGCCTGGGAAATAGTCAATGCCTAGGTCCCCCTTGACTTCTGTGTCTTTTGTGAAGGATGAAGCCTGGGCGCATATATATATATATATATATATATATATATATATATATATATATATATGCACACACATACATATATACATACATACATATATACACACATACACATACACACATGTGTACATATACCACACATGTGTATATACATATATACACATATATGTATGTGTGCACACATATACATATACATAGGGATGGGATTTAGCTCAATTGGTAGAGCACTGCGCTGCAGTCTCTGAGGTCCCGAGTTCAATTCCCAGCACCGCCAAAATGGGAGAAGGGCCTGGCAATCCACTCCCAAGTCAATTCCAAAACAGTCAGCCATTGAAAACCCTATGAGGGTCGCTATGAGTCAGATACTGACTCAATGGCACCTAACAACAACAGCAACAACATACATATATATAAAATTTAATTTTAATTTTATTTTACTTTTCTAATGGAAGCAAGAATGGCCAGACTGCATCTTACAGATTTTGGACGTATTTTGGACATGTAGTCAGGAGAGACCAATCCCTGGAGAAAGACATCATGTTTGGGAGAGTGGCAGGTCAACGAAAAAAAGGAAAATCCTCCACCAGATGGATTGACCCGGTGTCTGCAACAATGGGCTTAAACATAAATAAGATCGTGTGCCTGGCACAGAGTCGGGAAATGTTTCTTTCTGCTGTACATAGGGTCGCTATGAGTCAGACTCGACTCCATGGCCACTAATAACAACATGAGCCAGGCATGGTGGTTCACACCTGTAATCCCAGTACATGGGAGAGTAGGGTAGGAGGACTGAGAGTTTGAAGCCAGCCTGGGCTACATAGTGAGTTCCAGGCAGCCTGGACTAGCTAGCTAGACCCTGTCTCAACAAACAAGCAAACAAAAACATCCTAGGTGGTTCTAATACCTATCAGGGCTGACAATCATAGCTCTCACTAAGAAGTCTGCAACGTTTTTTTTCTAAAGGGCCAGATAGTAAATATTTTCTACTTGGTGCGACTGACAGCGTCAGGTACAATTCTTCCACCCAGCTGTTCTGTGCCAGAGCAGCCCTGATAATACCAAAACAAAAGAGCATGGCTCCCTCCCGGCATAGCTGACTACCACACAGCCAGCGGCATAGTCTGCAAACCCCTCCTGTCATCTGGGGTAGAAGTGCCCACCATCTGTGGGGCACTATGGAGGAAATTTAGAAAACACATTGAAATATTGTGTTTGTACTTTATTACATATAAATATGATATGAATCTATCCATACCATAAAGGAATCTAAACAATATAGACAAAGCTCAAGTGCTTTTTATTCTGTCATTCAAACACCAATCTCTTTCCTGAATAGCAACTGTTATCAACAGGGTAGGTATTGTTCTAGAAATTCCAAGAAGTTTCTCCTTGCTTTCTTTTTTTGTACATGCATCTACTAAAAAGATAGTTTTATTTTGCATATTGATTGTTCTTAAACTTGTTCCCCCTCCACGTAATGATATATTTATCTCCTTTTTGGTTTTACATAGTATTATGAAACATGAAAGCCCCATTGTTCATTTATTTCCGGGGAGGTTGAAGTATTTGAAATTGCCAATGTTAAACTGCCTGCAGCGGTAGCCTGGTGGCATCAGATCTCGGAAGCTAAGCGGGGTCAGGCCTGGTTAGTACCTGGATGGGAGACCGCCTGGGAACACCAGAAGCTGGAGGCTTGGGAGAAGGACCTGGCAACCCCCTCCCAAAAATCAATCTGCCATTGAAAACCCTATGAACAGCAGGGAAGCACTGACAATAGTGTTTCCCCTGTTGTACAGAGGGTCGCTATGAGTCGGATACCGACTTGACGGCACCTAACAACAACAATGTTAAACTAGTTTTGTCCTATGAAGTGGTATTTTTGTATGGCTCATCCTAATGATCTGTGTCCTATTTCTGTGGCTATTACAAGCATTACTGCCACACACAGTTTGCAACATGTATTCGTGTGTATTTCCCTGAGGCAGATGTTGAAATATGGTATTTCTGGGCCACTGGACATCTTGTTAGGGAGGACTCTTTGGAGAAACTAGACACCAATTCTGGCAAACTTGGATACAAAGGGGAGCAATTGGCAGGCTGGGGGCCGCTCACAGGATGGAGGGGAAGGCTGGAGTCTTGGTCTCTGGACTGGTCAGAACCAAACAGACTTGATGGCAGCGCCCATTCTACAGCCTTCCAGCAGGCCACTGGCAGGAGCATAGAGGCCAAGCTTGGCTATGGGCCTTGTCCCACTGCATCCAAATCCTGGGACAGTGTTGATCTCATGTCACATTGAGCGATAGGAGAGGCTGATAGTGGCCTTCATGGACCCCTTCAGTTTCTGTAGTGAGCAAACACCTTGGTTTTTTATTTTCTTTTGTCCAGAGGGCACAAACCTAGGAAGTGGTATTTCTCTGAAAGAAGACCTAGTTGCTGTGAGGTGGGAGAATGGCTTCCAGAGGCCTAATTGGGAGAGCCATCTCTTGTTGTTGTTGTTGTTGTTGTTAGGTGCTGTCAAGTTGGGTCCGACTCATAGCGACCCTATGTACAACTGAAGGAAACACTCCCTGACACTGTGCCATACCCAGCACTATTGTCAATGCTTCTCTGCTATTCACAGGGTTTTCAATGGCAGATTGTTTCCAGAGTGGGTTGCCAGGTCCTTCTCCCTAGCCTGCAGCACCTGGTGTTCCCAGGCGGTCTACCATCCAAGGACTAACCCGGCTGACCCTGCTTAGCTTCTGAGATCAGGTGGGATTGGAATCAGCACTTAATTGTGTGAACCTTCTAATTATTTCCAATCAGATGGGTATAGAAGAGTGGTGTGAGATCATTGTTTACCGGTGGGCCAAACAGCTTTTGCCTATTTATTGGTCGGTTAGATTTCCTTCTCCAAGAGTTTCCTGTTCATATCTCCTATGGATTTTAAAACAGTTTCTTTGGCTTTTTAAAAATGATTGACTTTTAAGGGTTCAGCTCATATTCTGAATGCAATTATTTATCAAAGTTATGAATGTGGTAAATGTGTTCTCTCCTTAGCTTTTACCTTTGTCTCTGGGGCCTTGAAGAGCTTCAAGGAGAGAGGAGGTACGGTAAGTCTGTGGTTCAATTTTGCTGAGAAGATGGCAGCTGGCTACTGGGGGTTGAATCCAGGGCCTTGAATGTGCTAGGCAACTGCTCTACCACTGAGCTGCACCCACAGCCTTTTTTTAAAATTTGAGACAGAGTCTCACTAAATTGCACAGGCTCACTCTGCTCTCAAACCTGTGATCCTCCTGCCTCAGCCTCCTGAGTCACTAGGATTACAGGCTTATGCCACGTAGCCCTGCTTAAGCTTTTTATTTTTAAGTAATTATGGACGCACAGGAAGTTGCAAAAATAGTTCAGAGGTATATCCACTGTCCTCATAGGATTGTAATTTATGGAGGTGGTTGAGGAGGTTCACAGATAGGCAGGCATCACTGCAAGGAGATTTATTACTTCCATTTCCTGTGAGGAGGGGGCATGCTATGTCACATAGGGCCAGGTAGGGAAGTGCAGAGCTGGTCAGGAAGTACAGAGCTGGGGATGGCAAGGGAGAGCACGGTAAACAGTTTAGGACTAACTAGTGTGAATAAAACCTGCAGCTGTAGCCCTGTAACATCTGAGCCCGTCAGTTCTCAGAAGCTAAGCAGGGTTAGGCCTGGTTAGTACTTGGATGGGAGACTGCCTGGGAACACCAGGTACTGTAGGCTTGGGAGATGGACCCGGCAACCCACTCCCAAAAATCAATCCACATTGAAAACCCTATGAACAGCAGAGAAACACTGACAATAGTGTTTCACCTATTGTACGTAGGGTTGCTATGAGTCAGATACTGACTCGATGGCACCTAACAACAATTATGAGTAATGCTGGTGGGCTCTGTGTAATGAAGGTGGTCTCTGGTTCTTTGGCCCCTGGCCCTGTCATAGTTTAGGGTAGAAGGTCATTGCCTTGGTGTCTGAGAGTTTGATAAAGAAGATAGTTGAATCTCTGGGCTGTGGATTGGTTCATTTGTCCATGAAATATATTCTCCTGGGATTTGCCATTGCTATTTCCAAGAATTGCCTAGCCCTAGGAAGGTCAGTGTCCCCTAAGTAAGCAAGGCCACAAGTGTCAAAGCATCAAGAATTTCAAAAAGAATGGGTTGGGGGTGTAGCTCAGTGGTAGACCAATTACCTAGCATGCCTCACACCCTGGGTTCAATTCCTAGCATGGAAGGGGGAGAATACTGAAAATAAGAAAATATAGTTAATGCAATTGATGCTGAGATAAATGGATGATAGACAAGTACAGAACTTATGAAAACTTGGAACAAGAGGGGTCCCACATATCTTGATCTAGCATTCCCTAACTATGTGTAATATAATTATAGTATAATATTTCAGGGAAGGAAATGGATATTGGTATAATCCATGCCTATAGTTGTATTTTATTACAGTATGTGTATAGGTTTGTGTAAGACACACTCCAATCAAGGTGTACAAATCGTTGTTAGGTGCTACTGAGTTGGGTCCAACTCATAGTGACCCTCTTAGAGTTTTCAATTGCTGATTGTTTGGGGATTGCTTTAGGAGTGGATTGCCATGTTCTTCTCCTGTGTACAAATAGTAGGAGATTGGAAATGCAAAACCATTCATGTAAATTACAAATACACATACACAAAACAAGAACACCTATAAGTAAGAGGATGAACAGCAAACATGTAGGGTAGGGGAAATTTGGGGAAGAGAAGAACAAAAAAATATAAAAGGAAATGCATTTTTTTAATGAAGGAAAGAAGAATATAAATAAGCTCAAACCAAGGAGGGACTTTGCAGGGCAGGAGCTGAGAGGGCCATTAACTGCACAGTTTGGTTACTCCCTCCTTTTGCTTATAAGATTTAAAAAAATTAGCCCTTTCCAAAGTAAGCTTCTTTAAACCAGATAAAAATGTAAAGACCTGAGTATTTTCTCATGGGTGTATTGGAAGAGAAAAGAAAACTATCAGATTTTAGCTACATCTTTTCACTCCCCAGAAACCATTTATCTTTAAAAAGAAATCAAACTCCTTTTTCTGCAACTGCTGGCCAATCATGTAATGGCTTGAAGAATGTGCATCATGTTCTCTCCTGGGGCTGAGCAAGGTTGTGTGTGGAAAAGGCAGGCTCAGTGAGCACCATCTGAGTAAATATGTCTCCTCTTTTTTGGGTCACACATATCTAAGTTTGAAGGGTTGAGCCAAGTTCCTATAAATTCATTTGAAAGTGACACAAGGAAGCTTGGAAGCTTTGAAAACTTCTTTTGCTTTGGAATTCAGTGTACGACTCCGTGAGGAAGCTTGGGAGCAACATTCTTAACGGCAACATAGACAGGTTGGGATCCTACCATGAGTGCCTGGCCACTCAGGGCCCCAAAGGGAGCTTCCAAGGGCAGTACTGCCAGCTTCACCTACTGCAGGTGAGTGTGGGGGGGATTTGAGTACTTGCTCTGGCAGGACAAGTGACTGTCATGACACGGAACACAGCACAACTCTGCTGATTGTTTTCCCACCAAAACCACTATCACGATGTTTCACAAAAAGTTAGGATTAAACTTGAAATAGTTGGCAGAACCTTGTTCATCCTCTTCTGAGTGTGTGACGCTATATGAGGCACTTGTCTGCAAGCCGCATGGGCCCTGAGATCTTCTTCCTACCACGCTGGCTGGGGTAAGACCTCTGGACGACGTTTATGGGGAATCCAAGGCCAAGCCCTGGCCAGCAGCATGGCTAGCAAGACCCTGTACACAGTCTTTGGCTCTTTGGGGGCTCTTTCTGACAGGCTCTACCAATGACGTGGTCCAGTGGACGCTCTCCCGTACTTGGGGTTCTGAAGGCTCCCGTCTTTCCCCCCACCAAATCCCCTACTCTGGATCTTGAGGAATCCCACCATTGCTCAGAGCTCGGAACACAGTTCTTGAGCACTAGCTCCTGACTCCCCATCAGTTTTTGGAACACCAGAGGGAGGATGGGCTTCCCATTACCCATAACGCTTTTCCGAGACACAGAGCTCTAAACATAAATTTGAGGTTATATTAGCACATGGGCCGTGACTTTGTGAATACATTACTAAATCAGTTAACCAATGTTTCAGGGCTTACAATCTTTTTTTTTTTTTTGCGGTACTGGGGGTTGAACCCAGGGCCCTCGCGCATGCCTGCTCTGCAAGTGCTGGACCACTGAGCTGCACCTCAGCCCATTTTTTTTACTTTTTGAGACAGGGTCTCACTAAGTTATGCAGACTGCCTCTGGTCTCGAACTTGCGATCCTCCCGCCTCCGCCTCCCGAGCTGCTGGGATTACAAGCATGCGCCACCACGCCGGCCAGGGTTTACAATCTTTAAAGCACCTTAATCTTTTTACTGGGCTGGGATTTAGCTCAGTTGGTAGAGCACTGTGCTGCAGTCTCTGAGGTCCCGAGTTCAATTCCCAGCACCACTAAAATGGGAGAAGGATCTGGCAATCCACTCCCAAGGCAATCCTGAAACAGTCAGCCATTGAAAACCCTATGAGGGTAGCTATGAGTCGGATACCGACTCGATGGCACCTAACAACAACCACCACCACCACCACCACCACCACCACTTTACTGCTTGGGAAAAATCCTAGAAATAGCACAGCCTCTTATTAAATACAAGATATGCATGTCACACAAGACTAAAAGAAAATTACATTACTAATTGTCTAAAAACAATTGTCTGAGATAACAGTAAGAAAAGCAAGCTCTCCATGTGAATGTTACCACATGCTTATGATGGTTAGCCATGGAGACAGGTAGATTATTATTCAGCCTCATTTGTTCTGCTGACGGTTGGAATAATGGTTGCTTGAGGGTTTAATCAATGTGCACAAGTGCCATTTTTCAAGGCAGATTAATGGTTTTGATCTTAGAGCAAAAGGTCAGGCCTAAACAATCATCATGTAAATTGCATACATAGATGAACTATCCTAGGCATTTTTATTTATAATTTGATCTTATTTTTATTGGGACACATATTATAATCATTGGTTTGGTTTATTAGTAAAAATTTAACATGATAACATTTTGTCCTGCTACCCAGAAATGACAATTTGGCAATGAGTTGAAAATTATAGGGGAGTCAGGTTTTAATGACCTCTCATCTGGAGGAGAGATTTGTTGGGGCAAATTGTCTAAAACTGGTGTCTGGTTCTTCAATCAGCTACTTTAAACCTGGGGGTATATTTTAGTTTCGGCTGGGATTTAGCCCAGTTGATAGAG
Organism: Pedetes capensis; assembly: GCA_007922755.1. NCBI lineage: Eukaryota > Metazoa > Chordata > Mammalia > Rodentia > Pedetidae > Pedetes > Pedetes capensis. The sequence continues at coordinate 174,603 of VMDO01001740.1, forward strand.
TGTTTTCTCTGCATACCCTGAGGCCCTGGGTTCGATCCCCAGCACTGCAAAAATGGGAGAAGGACCCACCGGCCTACTCTCGAAACAATCAGCCATTGAAAAGCCTATGGGCCACAGAGAAGCACTGTGAGATATAGTGCCTGTTTTGCTCTGCTGTACTATGAGTCCGACCCAACCCAACAGCACCTAACCATAACAACATATTTTAATTTAAATGTAGGTACATCTGATGTTCTAAAAATTCACTTGAACCACTCTGTAATGGAGAAGCTATGTCTTAGGAAGTCAGAAACATTTTCTTCTTTCAGCCTCCTCTCTCTCTCTCCCAGTCTGCTTCCTGGATGGGGAGTGCGGGGCCAGCCTTCCTACAGAGGATCTTGCAAATGTGCTATGAACACTGCAATTAAAGAGTGCGGTGGCTTTATATTTCCCAGGATGGAGCTGATTATAGTGTGGGCGTGTGTGTCCCGGATTTTCGTGCTGAAGAGGTTATGACTATGATGTCTCAGCTGGGTAGGTACAAAAGAATACACAGTGAAACGACTGTCTCAGCATAAAGTTTGAAAACCTCCACCTGCTTAGAGCCAAGAAAGGCAGTTTCTAGGACGGCACCCACCTTTCATCCTCTTGAGTCAACTAAACCGAGAATCGTGGCATCTTGTGGGGCCTAGGAACTGAGGTAGTGGAATGGTCGTGGAGTTGGCAGGAAGGGAAGAGAAAGCACAGAGGAGGGAGGAGCTGAAGCTGGATGTAATAAAAATGCACAGTTAGACCATCTTCCCTCATCCACAGCTGCCTCTTCGGGGCTGGAGACAGGAGGTGGGTGGGGGCCGCTTTCCACATGGTGTGTCCTCTGCTCCAGGCCATGTGTTTAACACCTGCTGGATCCGAAAGGCCATTTGGAACTCGGATTGTGTGAGACCAGTGGTTGTAGGGGATTAGTGCTAAGAGCCTAGCATTTGGTCCTGGTTTTCACCTCCCGGCTGTGTGATCCTGGGCAAATCACTGAATCTCTCCACGCTTCAGCCTCTTTGTCTGTGCAGCGAGGGGTGGACTCTGAAGTTCAAGGGCTCTAACTTTCCACAGCCTTATAATCACTTCTGACCTTAGCAGAAGGAATACTTTTTTTTTTTTTTCATACTGGGTGTTGAACCCAGAGCCTCACGCTTGCATGCTCTGCAAGTGCTGGGCCACTGAGCTGCACCTTCAGCCCATTTTTTGACTTTTTGAGACAGTGTCTCGCTAAATTATGTAGACTGCTTCTGTTTGTGATCCTCCTGCCTCCACCTCCCAAGCCCCTGGGATTACAGGTATGCACCACCACATCTGGCTCAGAAGGAATAAATTTTAGTCCACATGGAAACTGGTTAGATTTCCCAGCTTTCAAGACTTTCTAAGCAACAGCTTTAAAGCCTAAGATTTTTGGCCTCTAGTGTAGTTTGTATTTATCTTGGTCATCCAAGAACTAATGTGATATAATAAGTTATGAAGAGTTCTTGTTTAAAGTGTGGATATTGCAGCTAGTTTTTGATAACCTTACGTTGCCCCTTGATTTTACGATGATTCCCTACAGCTTTGGGTACATTCTTTAGCCTAATATTTCATGTGCTCTTAAGCAAGAACAACAATAACAACAGTAAACAAGGGGTGGGGGTGTAGCTCAGTGGTAGAGCACTTGCTAGACCCTGAGTTCCATTTTTAACATCACAAGGAAAAAAAATGTTATGAATCAAATTCAAGTTTCAGTTCTTATGGGATAAGCTATAAAAATCCAAGAAACAAAGATGAATGAGCAGTTATTATAAAGTTAGCATTTCAAATGAATAAGTGACTCCCTGAGTCTAATGAGCAAATAGTTGCTCTTACTTAAGAGATTTATCAATTACCTTCATTTTTCTGGCTAATGCAATGCTCACTAGCCACAGTTGACATTAGAATAAAATGGAATATGCCAGGCATGGTGGCGCATGCCTGTAATCCCAGCGGCTCGGGAGGCGGAGGCAGGAGGATCGCAAGTTGGAGACCAGAGGCAGTCTGTGTAACTTAGTGGGACCCTGTCTCAAAAAGTTTAAAAAAAAAAAGGGCTGGGGGTGCAACTCAGTGGTCCAGCACTTGCAGAGCATGCAAGCGCGAGGCCCTGGGTCCAACCCTCAGTACCACCAAAAAAAAAAAAAAAAAAAAAAAAGAATAAAATGGAATATTGGAAATAATTGCCACCAATAAGATGATATTTTGAGAAAGTCACAGTTGGAGAAAGCCAAGGAGAAGATGCTCTCTGAGCAACCAGAATGTGGAAGGCGTGGCTAGGGTGAGCAGAGTTGGTATGGGAGGTATTAGTGACATTTAGTCTTTGAGGGCAAAGTGTTTTTCTCTAGCTTTGGCAAGAGGAAGGGATAGAAATCAGAGCGTCTGCCTAGGGGAATATGTCCCCATCTGGAAAGGATTTGTCAGCTGTTTCTTAAAGCTTTTTGATGGAGTTGCTGATGCTTCCTCCACAGATATGGGGACAGCCAACTCAGCAATGCTAGCCAGCTGCTGTGGGCACAGAGGTTGCTCATCCACAACAAGAGAACAGGAGCAGCAATGCTAGGGGGGCCAGGAAAGGATGATTGCAGTATTGTGGGGGAAGAGACACTGGGCAAGTGGAACAGACGGCTTGTGCCATAGGCTAGGGCAAAGCACCACACAGTGGTTGCCATGGGATGTTAAAAAATGTCACCCAGCCTGTAATCCTAGTGACTTGGGAGGTGGAGGCAGGAGGATCACAAGTTCGAGACCAGAGGCAGTCTGCATAATTTCGCGAGACCTTGTCTCAAAATGAAAAAATTAAAAGTAAAAAGAAAAATGGGATGGGGGTAGAGTGCAGTGGTACATCACTTGCAAAGCATGCAAGCAAAAGGCCCTGGGCTCAATTCCCCCAGTACCGCAAAAAAAAAAAAAAAAAAGAAACCCAACAGACTTTACATGAGTTCCTGAGCACAAAAATTTGTAACATCAGGATACGGAGAGTCTAGACCAGAGGTATCCAACCTTTTGGCTTCCCTGGGCTACATTGAATAAAGAGGAATTGTCTTGGGCTGCATGTAAATTATATAATATAGCTAGCGTATATACATGTTGTTGCTGTTAGGTGCCGTGGAGTTGGTATCCGACTCATAGCGACCTTACATACAACAGGGGAAGTACTATTGTCAGTGCTTCTCTGCTGTTCATAGGGTTTTCAATGGCAGATTAATTTTTGGGAGTGGGTTGCTGGGTCCTTCTCCCAAGCCTACAGCACCTGGTGTTCCCAGGTGGTCTCCCATCCAAGTACTAACCAGGCCCGACCATGCTTAGCTTCCAAGATCTGATGGGATTGGATGCCACAGGGCTACGGCTGTAGGCAGTGTATATACATAGTGAGACTTATTTTTATATTTTTATTATAAAGTTTAGAGAAATGAGAATTATTTGTATATAAAACTAGTGGGAAATTGACCTTATTTTTGTAAAGCTAATCTATCAAAGTCTGGTTCAATGGAAGCTGTCACAACTCTTAGTGAGTTCTCAGGTAAATCGTGCGATCGTCAATTCACAGTGTCTAGTACTAGGTTGAATCAGATTTCAAAAATATTACTGGCAATTGCTGTGTTTTACTTGCCAAATTGTCAAAAACTCATGTCATCTCTGATGCTCCCTGAAGTGGCTTCATTCAGCCTCCAATCACTTTGCATTCAACTCGATTATGCTTGAGTGGCTGAGTGGCGGGTGATGGTAATAACTCAACTCACATTACCAACTGTGACATGTTTATGCTTATTTGAAGGTAAGACTTTGATCCTATGATACCATTCCAGTTTGTTAGAAAGAAGCATCAAGTGTCACTCTGTAAACAGTGCTTTGGAACTTCAAAAGTGGAACTATGCAGGGGGTCATGAAAGAAAGAAATGCTAAAAAACACGATGTTAAAAGATTTTGTGGGCTGCATTACTAGCTGGGCCATGGGTTGGGAATGCTTTCTCTAGACCTGTTGGGGTTTGGCTCTAGCCTGGTGAGGTATCGGAGCTTTGCCTCAACACTGGTGATGTTCCAGGACCCTCGAGGTTAAGGTAAGAGCTTGGTTGATGATGCCGAGTGTAGGACGTCAGGAGCCTTCTTAACAAAAACAAGGTGATGGTTTATTAAGCTGCTCTTGTAAAGGAGAGCAAGGTTAAATTCAATGGCTAGATACGATAATGTCAGTGGTCCGCTGGTGTTGCCTCTTAAAGTTCGTCTTCTCTACTCTCCTCCTCCCCAAGCAGAGGGAAGAATTGGAGAGAGATTCGGGTCTTGTTTGTAGCCTTTGATACTTTCGAGGCCCTGATCTTGCTTGTAGTCTTCATTGGAGATCGAGTTGATTGAAAGTCTGTCACAGGAATAGGGTGCACTGGTTTGATGGAGTCAGGTAAAGACAATAGGTTGCTGGGGGTGGCCAGTGACCTATTTATATACCTTTGGGGAAGGGGAAGTGTACTGGGAGGTGGCCAATCAGGGTGCATTCCTGACAGGTATGACAGTTTACCTGCCATACCTGCCAGGTGGGACATTTATGCAAAAGAGGGTTTGGAAAGGTGCAGGTTTGATAGGGTGATAAGCCGAGGGCCAGGCCAGTCAAAGTTGTTCCCTTACTGACCTATCAGGGAGCTCCTGGCGATCAATCAAGGTGGAGTAGGCCAACTCAGAGCTGGACTGGTCAGTGGCCATCCTGGGAGACATAATAGGAGGTATAGGAGTGAAGGACCAGGATATAGGCCAAGGGTCACTGGCCCTGGAGGACAGATGTTGGTCCTCCAGGCAGGCCAGAGAGGCCCCTGCCACTATGGTCCTCTCTAAGAATCCCAACATAGACCAAACTTCAATGCAATGATTTTGAAACCTAGTTGGAGGCTATTTCCCTAAAAACTCAGATCCATGCACTTTGGTGTTACTGGGTTCGTTTCTCAGGGTGCCCATTACCAGTGGGTGGTACTTTGGGTGGCCTAGAACAAGAGAAATTTATTCTCTCTCATTTTAGACTAGAAGTCTAAAATCAAGGTGTCAATGAAGTTCATTCCTTCTGAGGTTCTGGGGGAGGGTGTGACCCATGGCTCTGTTACTGGGGTTTAGGGCACACCCTGGATCTTGGAATTAGCATCAGCCTTCCAACCCCAATATGACCATTAAAAAGATGATTAATGGTGAAAAGCTGAGAAAGGAGATTTAAGCAATGTGCACATTGGGAAGAAGATGGACCCCAAGTCCATGTTTGGGGAACTGCCCTGAGCTTTAGGTTTAAGTAGGAGAATTGGGGGCAGAATCAAGAGGGGTGCATAATTAAGCAGTCCTGCTCAGAGGGTGAACTCAGCTCTGGTTTTGCAGGGTGGCCCCAGGAAGTTATCACTGTCATCTCTAGAGGCATATTTGTAGTCCCTTGTCAAAAACAGAGGTTGAAATATTAATGTTCCCCAGATCCAAAGTGGCTCCAAGTTTAGGACCAGAGACCTTCAGATGCCTCTTGGGGTGAGGGATGAATGCTTCTTAGCAGAAGCAGTTTGGAAGTGCCTGTTCTAGCTCTCCCCCAACTCCCGGGGTTTACCAGTAGTTCTTGGTGCTCCTTGGCTTGTAGACAAATTATTTCAATGGCTACCTCCATTGTCATATGGAGTTCTTCCCTGTGTGTCCTCTCCGGGTCCAAATTTCCCTCTTTCAGGACACCAGTCATACCAGACTTATGGCCCACCTTAACTATTCATGACCTCATTTTAGGTTGATTACACCTACAAAGACTCTCTTTCCAAATAAGATCACAGTCCCTGGTCACATGGATTAGGACTTGAACCTTTCTCAGGGGAAACAGTTCAGCTCAGAACCCTACATGATCTGGCTCAGCTGTCTGTGTTCCCTTAAACCACATGTGTCTAACTTTTTGACTTCCTGGGTTGCATGAAGTAAAGAGGAATTGTCTTGGGCTGCACATAAATTATATAACATAGTGCCTATACACAAGAGGCTGGGATTTAGCTCAGCTGGTAGAGCGCTGCGCTGCAGTCTCTGAGGTCCCGAGTTCAATTCCCAGCACCGCAAAAATGGGAGAAGGACCTGGCAATCCACTCCCAAGGCAATCCCAAAACAGTCAGCCATTGAAAACCCTATGAGGGTCACTATGAGTGGGATACCGACTCGATGGCACCTACCAACCAACCAACCATACACAATAAGAGGGGGTCACAAAGAAAATAATTGCTAAAAAACCCATATGATGTTAAAAGATTTTGGGGGCTACGTTACTAGCTATCCTGGATTACAGGCAGCCTGCAGGCTGTGGGTTGGATGTGCCTGCCTTAAACATAGCAGAGAGTCACAAGATGGTGGCCTCATAGCCACCTACCCCACCCAGGACCTTGCACTTAGAACACTTGCATACATTAGACAAATCTGATGTTCAAGTGTGAGGCTAGTGACCCTACCTGGTCCCCTGTATAGCATAAGAGCTGAAGAAGAAGAAGGGGTTTGCTTTAAGGGTCTGTTTAACACTGAATTGATGCAGAAGCAACAATGGAGGGCTGCATAGTTCCATTCCTAGGGGCTTGCTTTAAGTCTGTCGCATCAGAAATGTTCTAACATTTTATGATGATCACAACCTTCCTTTTTTATAGTGTTGAGTTCAGAGTTGCTTAAAATGAATGTTTCCAATCAGCTTTAGAGTTGATTTAAAGTTTAAACTGTCCTCTCTCCTGCACTCCATTAGATCAATGTCATCTTGCTCCACCTATTGTAACTGGAATCACCAGGAGCTCTCTCTTGCAGCTCTATCTTATAGATTCTCTAGCGCTGATAGCGAAACTGGAGTTACTTTAATAGCAACTCCTTGAACTACCCACAGAAATGCCTTTCTGCTAAGGATTGCAAAGGAATCAAAAACATTACATGGGATACCATTCTTTGGTCTCAGTTTAATTTAGCAAGTATTTATTGAACAATTTTATATCTGGCCTTTGTATGAGGCATCACATGTGGGTGTTGGTGGGGACCAAAATAATTGAGCGTCATTCCTTTGGGGAAATGTACAATTACATAAGGAAAGTATATGGGCGTGAGTTATCAGGTGATATGATGAGGAAATAGACGTTCAGACTTACGTTGAGTGTTGGAGATGAGCACAGAACCCCCGGGGCTATGGAGAGTCATGGGAAGACAGCTGCAGTGGCAACAGGAAAGGGAGGATTTTGCCAGCACATGTGGCACATGCCAGCGACTCGGGAGGCAGAGGTAGAGGCAGGAGGATTGCAGTTTCAAGATCAGACACAGCCTGTATAATTTAGCAAGACCCTGCCTCAAAACAAAAAATAAGAAAGGGACAAGAGGGTGGATCTCAGTAGTGGAGCACTTGCAAAATATGCAGGAGCCCTCCGGACCACATACATACATGAAAGAAAGAAAGAAAGAAAAAGAAAAAGAAAGGAAGGAAGGAAGGAAGGAAGGAAGGAAGGGAAAGAAAGAGAGAGGGGGGGGGGCTTTACAGAGAAGGCTGTCTGGCTGCAGCAAAGGAAGAGGTGGGCTGAGAAGTTGGTGGGAAGCAGATGCTTGAGGCTGATGGACTGTGCGCCAGTTGCTGATGGGTTTCATCACTGATGGCAGAATTTAGAGCTGAGTGTGGTGCTTGTCCCCAGAGTTTCAGGGAACCTCCATCTCTGGGGCCCTAGAGTTGTGGCTCAGGTCACTGTATAAGGCTGGACAGACCCAGGACATCCACACCGTCCGCAAGCTGCCTCATCCCTGATAGTCTGGGCTTGGCTGCCAGCCCTGGTGGAGGAGAGTGATTGGCTGAGTCCCCTTTGAAGTGGCTTTTGGAAACTCAGCTCAGTTCTGTGCTGCCCATTCCCTTTTTCTCCTGATCCTTAGGCTCTGTGCATATCTTTTCTTTTCTTCTCTTTTTTTCTTTTCTTTTCTCTTCCTTCCTTTCTTTTTCTTTTCTTTCTTTCTTTGTCTTTCTTTCTTCCTTCCCTTCCCTTCCTTCCTTCCTCCCTCCCTCCCTCCCTTCCTTCCTTCCTTCCTTCCTTCCTCCCTTCCTTCCTTCCTTCCTTTTCTGTCTTTCTTTTATGAGACAGGGTCTCCCTATGTGGCCCAGGCTGGCCTCAAACCATGATCAGGCTGGCTCCTGAGTGCTGGGATTTCAGGTGTGGACAACCACACCTGGCCGTAGGTTCTCATGGTCAACATGAGGCCAGGTGGATAAGCGAGAGGAAGGGGAAATGTCCCTCCCACAGTCTTACTCACAGATGGAGGCAAGAAGGTGCATGCTCGGGGCCTTTTCCTGTGTGGACGCCTCTTCTGGCTGGTTTTCCACATGGGAGAATGTCAGTGGCACCGGGGAACATGCCCACCTGAGCCTGCTCCCTTCTCTCCTGGTCTGCTCTTTGAGTTTCAAGGACCCCAGGATTCCCTGCCCAGCTGGCCCCAAGGCCACTTCTAAGGAGTGACTCCTTGTGGAGATGGGGTTGGGAGCGGGAGCTGAGGTTACCCACAATCCTACCTGTGAGCCAGCTGAAGTGCAGGAGAGGTGGGAGAAGAGAGGAAGGGAGGGCGAGGGGCTGGTGGTGAGTCCTGCGGAGGTAGCCATTGTGCTCTGGCCCTAGGCCCCGCAGATGTAAAGGACCAGAGGGCAAAACTGATGATACCCCGAAGTACAGCCAAGGCTGATGCTCTCAGCTGCACTTGCAGATATGCACACATATACCCATCCCACATCCCACAAAACAAACAAACAGAACAAACTAAAAAACCCCTCTTTTTGCAACAGTGCACAAAAGTTTTTAGATCTTGGTTTGAGATTTCCCTGTGGCCTCCAATGCCTACTATGCAGTTAGAAGGTGAGAGTGGAGGGATTGGCTGCACTGGCCTCACAGGATAGGGGATTCCATGGCATTGTTTACCACGCAGGGGAGCTGGGCCTTTGGACTACAGGCCTAGAAGGTGGATTTTCTCGTTCATTCAGGACCAGCAGGCTCCAGGGAGAGATCTACAGTGCTTGGAAGCTTGGAGAGGCTTCATCAATAAAACCAGAACACAGCAGAATGAAAAACAAACAAACAAACAAACAACAAATATACCATCACTTGATTCTTTTAAAATTAGACCTAGAACTTCCAAAAGGAACAGACATGGCTTGGCTGGTCGCCATGCCTCTTTTTCAGTGGCAGAGTTTATGCGTTGTTAGGTGCCATGGAGTCGGTATCCAACTCATAGCGACCCTACATACAACAGGTGAAACACTATTGCCAGTACCTCTCTGCTGTTCATAGGGTTTTCAATGGTGGAATGATTTTTGGGAGTGGGTTGCCGGGTCTGTCTCCCAAGCCTACAGCACCTGGTGTTCCAAGGCCGTCTCCCATCCAGGTACTAAGCAGGCCCGAACCTGCTTAGCTTCTGAGATTTGACAGGATCGGATGCCCCAGGGCTATGGCTGCAGGCCAGAGTTTATGTGGAAAATCCAAACACTAACAGGAAGTAGCTTGGGGTGTCAGGTCCGAGCAAAGGGAAGTGGATTAGGAGGTCTTCTGCCGTTTCACCCCACGGGGAGCTTCTGGTCACCTAGATTTCGCTCTGCACTCTTGGCCCAGGGCACACAGATGATTTCTCCAGATTTCACCCTTCACATGTTATGAGTAAGAACCACAATAAATTATATATCATTAATCCTTCAACAGCCTATTAGGGTGTTTCAGAAACCCTGGGGCCATACACTCATGGGAACAGTGAGTGTTGCAGGTGGAAGGGCTGTGAGAATATCAAGTGTCCAACTTGCCCTTCCTTGTTGCACAGAGGACAAAATGTGACCCAGAGGTGACTTACCAAGGGCCACACAACAAACTACCTCCAACGTAGGCCTCTTGAATCTATGTCTGAGCAATGCGTGGCATGAGGAGTCAGTGTGAGGAATTACCAACATTTATTTAAGCTCTTCTTGTGTGCCAGGCATTGTTCTGTGTGCCTTACAATTATTGCACCATCCAGTACTTGCTCCAACCTGGTGAGGTGGTGGTTGTTGTTGTTTAGTGCAGTCAAGTCGTGTCCTATTCATAGTGACCCTCATAGGGTTTTCTTTCTTTTCTTTTTTCTTTCTTTCTTTCTTTCTTTCTTTTTTTTTTTTTTTTTTTTTTTTTTTTTTTTTTTTTTTTTTTTTTTTTTTTCCCAGTACTAGGGGTTGAACCCAGGGCCTTGCGCCTGCATGCTTTGCAAATGCTGGACCACTGAGCTGCGCCCCCAGGCCATTTTTTTACTTTTTGAGACAAGGTCTCTCTAAGTTACGCAGGCTGCCTCTGGTCTCGAACTTGCGATCCTCCTGCCTCCGCTTCCCGAGCTGCCTGGATTACAGGCATGCGCCACCATGCCTGGCTCTCATAGGGTTTTCAATGGCTGATTGTTTCGGGACTGCCTTGGGAGTGGATGGCCATGTCCTTCTTCCATCCCTCTGAGGTAGGTATATTATTCTCCTTGCTTTACCAAGGTGGGGAAAACTCAGTCATGGAGCATTTCAGTAACTCACCCATGGTCACACAGTAAGGAAGAATCTCAGGAGCCTACACCATACATCCTGTGTTCCTAAGCAGTGCTCGACCTCATGAACTTCCCTGAGGCTGACCCTCCTTGTCTTTAAGATAAAGTAAATCACAGCTCCTCCTACAGCTGGTGAAAGATTGGAAATAGTAAACAACATGCTTCATTTCTACCAGGCACTGAGTGAGTGTCAGCATTTGTTTTTATTCTGTTATAACTGGTATTTCTCCTGTAGGAAGCCCACCAGGTCCTCACCCTTGGCTGAGGCTTGAGCAGAACCCAGGTCCTGATCTCAGTGTGCCCTGTGAGAACTTGAGGGAGTGCAGATTCCTAGGCTCTGTCTGGACTTCTGGATCAGAAGTCTGCGGGGCGAGAAGGCAGAGAGGAAATACCTTCACAGACCCTCCAGGTCATTCTGAGGCTAAGCTTCTGCTAGCATGGGAGACGCTGCACTGGTCCTGCTGGTAAGATCTTTACAGATAGTTTCTTCCAGGACTGGTTCATTGTGTTCCAAGCTGATGCTCCTGAGCATCGGTTTCAGATGGTATCTTGCCTAGCTTGCCGGTGTATTAGTTACTTTTGTGTGGCTGTGACTGAAACAATTGAAAGAACCTATGGGAGGAAAAACTTACTTTGACTCGTGGTTTCAGAGCATTCTGTCCATGGACTCTTGGCTCCATGCACTTGGGCAGAACATCATGGCAGCAGGAAGGTGTGGTAGAGGACGGTCTTCACGTCATGATGGATAGGAAGCAGAGAGCAAGACAGGAAGGGGCTGGGAATAAGACATTCTCAAGCCCCTCCTCCACCAGTAACCTACTTCCTTCCTCCAGCTAGGCCTTCCTCTGAAAATTTCTAGAATCTCCCAAAATAGTGCCACCAGCTAGGGACCAAACCCCCAGTATGTAAGCCTTTATGGGGGACATTCCATAGCCAAAACATAATAGTGGGCTTCCATTATCTTACTCCATCTTCTGTTGTGTTCATTTGTGTCACTTGGGAGACCTGCTCACAAATAGATTTAAGACAACCCATGGTGCATTTTTAGGCTTATTATTCCCAGGGCTGTGTGGTAGGAAGGGATGTGACAAAGTAGGCTGAGGGTTCAGGAGATCTGTGGTCCACTTGCAGCCAGGCTGAGTGCTGTGATTTTCAGCATCTTTGTGCCTTACTTCCCCTCACTCCCCTGTAAAGCAGATCATCAGCCTTGGTATCCTTGGTGAAGGGATTCTCAGGCCCTCCTCGGGTACTCAAATCCACAAATACTCAGGTCTCTTATACAAAATGCTGTAGTATTCCCGTGTAACTTACATATTAAGTAGTTTCTATATTAATTATCACACCTAATGTAAAGGTTATGTAAATAGTTGTTATAGTGTATTGTGTAGGGAATAATGACCAAAAAATGTCTGTAAATGTTCAGTACAGATGCCATTTGTGAAATAAATATTGTTGGTCTAAAGCTTGGTCCATCCATGGGTGTGGAGGGCTGGTGTGTATTAAATGCCAGGTTTCTTCTTCCATGTCAAGGTTTTGTTTTGGAATATCAGATAGGAAAGCACTCGGAAAAGTATGAAGCATTATTGACAAAGTATTAAAACAATCTCGTTTGCTCTCTTGGTAGATATTTTAAGAATAGAAAACACTTCATTCTTTGTCTCGTCCTTCTCTCTCTTTACAATAAATTCTTCTTCCTCGTTTGGTGGAATGTGGCTAGATGTGCTGCTGGGATTGCCCCCCTGGACACATTTGCTGCCGTTTGTCTGTATGGGCATCTGAGGAACCCAGCTGGGATGTTTTCTGCTGGTACTGTCTTATTGGCTTTGCCTCTCCAACTGCATTTAGCCATTTAATTTCGTCCTTTGAATGATGTCTAGTCAATGCTGCCTGTTTGCAGAGTGCTGCTGTCTGAATATTTGTATTCCCCCCAAATTCATTCACTGAAACTTAACCCTCAATGTGGTGTTAAGAGGGGCACCTTTTGGAGGTGACTAGGTCATGGGGTGGAGCTCTTATAAATGGGGATTAGTGCCCTCATAAAAGGGACCCTAGAGAGCTCCCTAGCCCCTTCCTTCCACTCTGTGTGGTCAGCTAGAAGTTGCTATGAACCAGAAAGCTGGTGCTCACCAGACACCAAATCTGCTGGTGCCTTGATCTTGGTTTCCCAGCTTCCAGAACTGTGAGGAATTGCACTCTGTTGTTCATAAGCCACCCAGTCTCTGTCATTTTGTTATAGTAGCCTGGGTGGATTAAGACACAGGGATATAACCACCTACCTTAAACAAGAAAATGCAAAAGCACTCCAGGGGAAGCCGACCACATCAAAACACCATGGGTTTCAGAACCACCACAAAACGTATCCTGTCCTGAAATGTTTCTGTGTGTGCTTGTCATGTGGCCACTTAAGATTAATTTCTCTGGCTAGAAGCATTGTTTCTCCCCTATTGTAGCAGTTGAGCCCTTTACTTCTTGTTTCCATTTTAGATTGTTCTTTAGGACAAATTAGGTAGAAATAGAATTGTTAGGTAGTAACAACTGAATCTCTTGATGTTGTTCTCCTGAACAATTCATTTATACTGTCCCAGTGGAAGCACCCATGTCATTTCATCACCTTTCACCAGCATCAAAAGCCACATTTATTAAAACTAACACCCATTTGATAAATTGGTTTCAATTACCTCTTTAAAACAATTGCTGAGGAGGGGTTTTCCCTTAAGTTTATCTGTCACTTGTATCTTTCTCTTGTAAGGTATATGTTTATATTTTTCACTTCCCTATGTATGTGAGTTGGGTTCTTACTGATTTATAACACTCATTATATTCATCAAGGATATTGGTCTTTAGTCACATTGCTGCAAATGTCTGCCTTAGTGTTTTGCTTTATTTTTGTTTATGACAATTGTTTTTTCAATACCTGGTGAGTTGAACCCAGGGTCTGGTGCATGCTAGGCAAGGGCTCTACGACTAAGCTTCAATCTCAACTCCATTTTTTATTTATCTATTTATCTATTTATTATTTATTTTTTTGTGGTACCAGGGGTTGAACCCAGGGCCTCGTGCTTGCATGCTTTGCAAATGCTGGACACCTGAGCTGCACCCCCAGCCCATTATTTTTTTACTTTCTTTTTGAGACAGGGCCTCACTAAGTTATGCAGACTGTCTCTGGTCTCGAACTTGTGATCCTCCTGCCTCTGCCTCTTGAGTCGCTGGGATTACAGGCTTGTGCCACCACGCCCTTTTTTATTTTTTATTTTGATGCAGAGTCATGCTAAGTTAACGGGCTGCCTCTAGCCTTGGATTTGTGATCCTCCTGCCTCAGCCTCTAGGATCACTTTTGATGATAGGCGTGTGCCATGGCACCTGGCTAATTTTGTATACTGATAATAACAACGTAAGTGAAATTCCTGAATCCTTTCCACTGTGATTATTTTTCATCAGTTTTATTTGTAGAATATCATTTCCCGCTATTACATTGTTAAATATTGACCTATGCATATGTTTAATGGTTCTGTTTTTCCCGGGGGCTGTTTTCTCTGTATCTTTCTTTGGTGTGGTAGGAGGGAAGCCCTGGCTACCTGTTTTCACCTTGCTGGGCCTCGCTCTCCCTCTGGCTGGAATTGTCTACGTGGCAGCGAGGGGGGTGGGGCTCAAACCTCAGGATGTCGCCCTCTCTGGAGGGTCCTTTCCACCAGTGATGGGAGTCTGCCTTTGAGAGAGATGGAGAGCAACAGCCAAGGCAGCAGGAGCCCATGGGCTGATTGCATGGCTCACCTCTCCCCGCCAGGAAGCCTGAGCAGAGGGAAAAGTAGGCATTTGAATGACACGAGGACCACCCGAGAGAGTTGACTTTGATGAGCGTGTGCTTGCAAAATAATTCCTGCAATGCTGGATTCTAGCGGATGCCCAGCAGCTTCTAAATGTCAGGGTGGGGGTCGGATCTCCGCTCCCTACAATTCCATCTTTGTTTACCATTTGTGTGTTAGGACAAGGCGAGGGCGCTGAAAACGCTGCTTTATTTCTTGGGCACAATTATCCAGTGTGTTTTCGTGTTAATTGAAGACGAGGTCAGGGTTTCACTGTTGTTAATTCTCCCAAGGACAAGGCCACCATCACAATATCTATTTTCAGTGCCACGGATACACACGTGACTCATGGAAGCTTCTGCTGTTGCTAAGATAAATGATTTACATACAGACGGTAGCCAGGGGGTGAGTGTGCAGAACCAGCTAATTAATATATCTGAGCCAAAAATAGATGACCCAGTACAGGGTAGGGAGTGGCCGGATCTCAGTGGGTCCCACTGTGTTGTGTTTTAATGGAAAATCAAAAGGAATACCTTCATGTCCACCTGCCTATATAGAAAGGAAAAGCATACACGAGGGGTGTGTGTGTGTGTGTGTGTGTGTGTGTGTGTCCATTCGTATGGAAAGAAAGGGAGAGAAATATGGAGACAGAGATGTCCATCACACAAGAATTGCCTGGTCATGCGAATACCCTTGGAATATGTGGAATAATTTTTGTTAGATCCTCTTTGTTGTTGTTAGGTATCATTGAGTTGGGTCCGACTCATGGCAACCGTATGTACAACAGAAAGAAACTCTCATTGATTCTGTGCCAGGCACTTGATCTTTTTTATGTTTAAGCCCATTGTTGCTGCCACTGTGTCAGTCCATCTAGTGGAGGGTCTTCTTTTTTTTCGTTGACCTGCCACTCTCCCAAACATGGTGTCCTTCCTGACAACATGTCCAAAATACATAAGGCACAGTCTGGCTAGCCTTGCTTCCAAGGAGCACTCTGGTTGCACATCTTCTAGGACAGATCTGTTGGTTCTTTTTGCAGTCCATGGTATATTCAATAGATGTCTCCAGCACTGTAATTCAAGAGCATCCTCTTTAGGTTGGCATAACCGTCCTTCCTTACTCTGACAAGAGGGATAAAACCAAAAAGCAATAATTTGAATGAATGGGCCAGAGGCTGAGTATGTGATTAGGTAGCTTCAGGGACTGTGAGAAATGTGGAAGAAAAAAGCAGCAATAACAGCAACATAAAATCCCACCACCAAGAAAAATAACAAAACACGCTTGTGTAAATCTAGAGAAGCTTAAAGAGGGAGCTGAGAAGGCTTAGCGGTCCCTGGCACGCGCTGTTCTCGAATCCAAAAGCAGTTTTCCCCGCCTGGTGGCGCACTGTGAACCACATGTCATGGGAAGTGCTGGTCGTCAGGCTTCTGGCAAGAGTCAGACCAAGCTGCTCTTCAACATCTACTTATGGCCCTGGAAGATAAACTTACTCTCTTGGTTATGCTGCAGTCCTGTCAGACATGGAGGACAGTTGTGATGGCCTTGCCCAAGTTCCGGACTCCCTCAGGGACTTCGTACTGGATGTGGCTGCAGATCTCTCTCCGCCCCACCACCCTGTAGACAGGTCCGCGGTCAGCCTGGGAGAGCACATGCTTAGTGCTCCCTAGTCGGACCTGCCTTGATTGCTAACTGTCTGACCTTGGTCAGATTGACCACAATGAGCCTCAATTTCCACATGTGTAAGATAGGGTCAAGGAATCAGGTTTGCTGAGGGAATTAAATGAAATAACCTATACTTCCCTCCTCAGTTCTTTCCTCTTTCCCTCCCTCCCTTATGTTAAGCCAGGAGAGAAGAAACGCGGGCTTTCATTTGCCAAGACCTCTTGCTGGGCTGCACTGACATCACTGAGTGAGCAGCAGGGCCCGCTGGGGTCCAGGGGCCTCTCACTGACCGACTGCAGGGAGCCGACAGGCGTCCCAGTTCCCATTGCTTTCAGCAGCGCTGGGCCGGCCCACAGAGGCCCGTGCTTAGGACCCGATCGATCGCTGGACTTAGAGCAGACACACCTGCATGGCGTCAGCATGTCTGCAAGGACATCAGGTTCCTCATCCAGATCAAGGCTTCCTCTGATGGTCGCTGAGGTCACGTGAGCATTTCCAGCAGTTACATCTCACTGTAGTCTCAAAATGGCGAGAGGGGGGCGTGGCTCTGTGCTCCGTTGCCATAGCAATGCTTTCGTACTTCATATTGTCAGAGATAAAGTATCACGTTCCTGAATGTTTGGAAAGGTGACTTGAGATGGATAGACTCCAGGGTTCACCGAGTTTTCCTCTCCCCTTTGGCATTCCCCGGCATGTCAAATCAACAAATGACTCCCTGTCTTCTAGAAGTTTAGAGCCAAATTGGGCATTTTGCATTCCTGGTTCTTTATCCTCGCAATAACTATTGCGTTTGCTTAGAGTGGTTTCTTGTTACGTGAGCCGGTCTTCTGCAATTTGGATGAGTAAAATACAAGTGAGCAAATGCATGAGGAAGTCATGGTGAAGTAAATACGTGTGGATTCCAGGCCCTGGACATCGGTGTTCTGCCTTGGTGGTCCGTTGCTTAAAGAGGAGACACTACTTGAGAAGACTCAAAGACTAGCATTGTTCAGAGCATTGCCATGCCTAGTGGTTTGCAGACTCTGTGAGAATCTCCTTCAGTGCTTGGTACAGCCCCAATTGCTGGGCCCTAACCCCAAAGATCTGGATATAGTAGGTTTGCTGCAGGGGATGCAGCAGGGTTTGCTCCTGGGAATGTGCTCTTCTAACAAATTCCCTGGTGATGCTGAAGTTGTGGGTTCCGGAACCCTCCCCCTGGAGAACCAGTGACCATAGGCACTGTTTCACCCAGTCCCCCACCCCATCCCTATGGTTTATAATGAGCAAAATGGGATTCAGAGATGTTGTCTTCCTTATAGACTAGTTCTTTTCAGAAGATTTTACAAATCACTGAAGGTTAAATTCACCCAGGAGTAGAAAGTCGATGGAAAAAAATAAAAACAAAGTAACTTAAGCCCTTGCTTGCCAAGGTAGGCACTGACATCGTTCTAGAATCTTCACCACCCTGCCAAAAACTATGTCCATTCTACAAGTGAGGCCACTGGAGCTCAGAGAGGTTAAAGACCTTGGCCAAACCGGGCAGAGGCCTGGTCCTGTGTCCCTCCACTGCAGCACAGAGCTTCTCAGGAACCTGAGGAGGAGCCAGGTGATATCAGGTGCAGGGGACGGCTGACTGGCATTCGTTGCCAAGTCCCGGTGGGCACAATTCCTCTAAATGAAAGGGTGGGCGCTGTGCCTGTAGGCAGAGGCGCCATCACAGGAAAGAATTCAGATTTACCACTGGACCCTCAACATGCTAAGTAATTCCGCAATTTAAGAAACTGATTTCGGTTCCCGGACCTTGCTTGTGCACGTGTTTTTATTCTACAAGGACATGTTGGCGTCCACAGCGTTTAAGGCATTGAGCTCTGTCCAGGAGAAAATGAGCCTCCCAGAGCTGGCGTGAGCTGTCGGTGACTCCTGTCTCACAATTCCAGCCACCTGATTGCCTGTCAGTATAGGTCATGTGAAGTTAAAAAAACAAAAATACAGCAGATGAATTAAGCAGGCGAGATTAACCATTCTTAAAGTGACAGGGTTTAAAATAGCAATAAGAGCAGCTGTGATGGCACAAGTGCTCACTGCAGCTGGTCTCCATTTAGAGTGATTTATAGGCATCATCTCCTCGGTGCTTTATGATGATCTTGTGATTGTAAGACCTACTTCGATCCCATTTTGCAGATGTAGGAACTGAGGCACAGAGAAGTTAATTCACGTAGCCAGGCACGGTGGCGCATGCCTGTAATCCCAGCGGCTTGGGAGGCAGAGGCAGGAGGATTGCAAGTATGAGACCAGAGGCAGTCTGTGTAACTTAGAGAGACCCAGTCTCAAAAAGTTAAAAAAATGGGCTGAGAGTGCAGCTCAGTGGTCCAGCACTTGCAGAGCATGCAGGTGCGAGGCCCTGGGTTCAACTCCCAGTACAACAACAACGGCAACTACAACAAAGTTCATTCACTTGCCAGAGGTCACCGTGGCAGTGAAGGACCGTCAGATTTAGAGCGCCTGTTGAGGATGTTGCTCATAAGTGGGCATCGCTGGGACAGCACGGGGGATGCTGTTTGAGGTGAAACACTGGCTGGCTGGATCTGCGGGTTTCATGCCGATGTCTACATCGTCCTTCCCCTGGCCTTTGTAAAGCAGGCCTGGGGTTGGGGATCACATCCCTCGGGACTGAGTGTGGGCAGTGCATTCTGTGCGAGGCATTGTGGGGTACTGACTTTGAGCAGAGCATGTTAAAGAAAGTGAAGGGTCAAAGGGCAGGGAGGCCAAGTCAAAAGCTCACAGGTGAGTCAAGAGTGGGCATGGAGACTTGAGTGGGACAAGTCCAGAGTTGGAGGGAGCAAGAGTTCAGGTCACGGGCAAGATCTCTGAGAGTGTGTGTGTGTGGGCCATTGCTATGGGGCGGTGTGAGGATAATTGTGTGTGTGTGTGTGTGTGTGTGTATTGGCCATTGTTATGGGGCGGTGTAAGG